>UXGC01001430.1:0-23721 GCA_900480045.1 Eurytoma adleriae | reverse complement strand
TTTGTGACTAGTTAAAGTTAATAAAAAACAAAAATTATGTATTTATAGTAATGTAATTCTTTCCCAAAAAGTGAAAAAACAGACCCAAAATTGCATTTTTCATTTATAGTCTTCGAAGGTAGACATAGATTTGTATACTTCAAAGAAACATTTCTAAATTTTTCAGATTTATAGTCCTTGCTAAGCCCTTGTTTTTACTACTTTTTTAAATATATCTCTATAGAAATTGATTGAAATAAGCTGAAAATTTAGTTTTTCTTTATCTTTAAATTCCTTAAACATATTTTTCATTTTTACAAAAATATATTATAAATTAAAGAATTTAGTTTTTCCGATTTTTCTGACTTGACTCTACCCTTAATTCACTCCGTAGAGTGAAATTTTAGTCCAACAATTTCACTCGACAATTAGAGTTTCATTTCATTCTACCCTCTCTGAACACAAAAATTTCTTCCATCACAAAATATTCAAAATAAAAATGTACTGTACTTAAAAAAAAAATCACTGCATTAAAAATCGAAATACACCAATATCGATTAAGCCGCAAACGGACTCGACTTTGACTAACTTGAAAAAAAATGCTTTCCCGCAGATGGTAACCCGGTGACGGGCGCCGGCTACGAGCCCCCGCAGCAGAACGGCAGCGTGAGCAGCATCAGCAGCGGCGCGAGCGACAAGTCGAGCACCGACTCGTCGCCGTCGGCGGCCAACGCCACCGTGCGAATGAAGAACCGCGTGCCGCCCGGCGGCTTCTCGTCCGGCCTCTGGTAAACGACGCCAGCACCAACACCACCGTCGGCCCCCGCACGTCGATCAAGTGCCGCGCGTCGCAAGAAGACAACAAAAAAAAAATAAATTTCACGCCCCCCCCGTCCCCCCTTTCATTGACACACCCGCGCGCACCGGCCGACGGACGACGACGAAGCGAACGAGAAGTTGACTCGCGCGGAGGGAGAGATCCGACCATTTCATCGTCTACACCTTTGCTCTTTCGAAACCTCGAGGTCCTCGTGTCCGCGATTAAATTGGAGATTTGAGATTAGACATACTTGACGCTGACGCGGCAGCGAGGGTGATTTCTTGCGTTCTCTCTATTTAGTATTTTTTTCCTTTTTTCATTTTTTTTCCCCCTAGTTTTTCTTAAGTTTTTCTCTCGTTTTGTTCGCGAAAACAAAGACGAGCTCTCTCGCTCGTCGGACTTTTCGACAAACTCGGCGGGAATCTTCGCGCGTTCCCCCCTTTTTCCCGCGGCACCTCGTTTCGCGACCGATCAGAAAGAATACGAGTTTTTCCGAGTCGGCGAAAATTCTTTTCGTTTACTTTGACCCCCCGCATTTTTTTTTTGTTTGGGAAGCGTGAAAGGAAGAGAGGAGGAGTTATACCTTCAGCTACATATTAATAAATGTATCCTGTAATGCAAATGAAAAAAAAAAAGAAGAATAAAATATGATTACTCTTTCGACTTAAGAAAACCTGTGTCCACGTGAATTCTTGGGCGGATTTAACAGCTGTCTCGACATTGATAAGTGAAAGATTTTTAGCGTACGCCTTTAATATTATATAGAGCAGTCGAAGATAAAAAAATCTATGAAAATAAAAATTGTATATTTATAGATCCTATATCTGTGCTTTTTCTTTCTCGAGAGAAAAACAAAATTTTATTAATAAAAACGTGCACCGAAAAAAAAAACTTCAAGTCAAGGAAAAGTGCTTTCTTAATCTCCGTGCCTTTAAACACTAATATTATTACTATTATTATAATTATTATCATAATTATTATTATTAATCCATTAGTTACTACAGTCATTTATCGTGTATTTTTCGCTGATTACTCGATAATTATTTGATAATTATTTACGTTTATTTACATATAAATGAAAGATCGAAAGGACATAGACAGAGCTATTGTAAAAGTATTTCAACAATTATTTTTGGATCGCCATTTTCATTCATTATCATTAGATATAAAGATTTTCATTCATTGTAATTGCGATTCTCTCTTTTTTTTAATATTTATCAATTGGAGCAACCACGATCGATGATTAAAACGAAAACAAAATTCGTTCGATACTACTACTGTTTAATTTAACCATTTTTTTTTATTTTCGACAAACTTGGCGAAGGCACAAATGCGTTCACCATACTTGCTTCACCGCTGAGTCTAATCATAACGACGGTATCACGCAAAAACTTGGCACGCCTGTGTTTTCTTTTTTCATAAATATATTATTACCCATGATTTAGTCATTTTTCAGAAAAATTGTAGTTTTCAGATTTCCCTCGAGCATCTCTACTTTCCCTTAAATATATATATAAAAAAATATCGAAAGAATTATAATTCTATGCAATGTCTTTCGTGAGCGTAAAAGCTATTACATGCTTTATTTGTACATCGCGTTTCATCACACTACTCGTGAGTAGCCTTTTTGTACTATGGTATTGATAAATAAAAATTTTGTAAGCGAAACCATGATTTTTACAATTATTTTTCATGTCATTTGAGATTCTTTTATCCACCATTTTTCCCTTTCCAATTTTTTATATCGCAATATTTGCACATAAATAATTTTAGTATAGTGAAGCGAATTTCATTAGTTTTTTTAGCATACAATTCATTAAATTTATTTTTTTGAAAGCAAATCATAAGTATGTAGATAACAAGTTTTTCATTTTTAAAAAAATGTGTATGTTTTCATAACATTAATTGTTTTCATTATTAAAAACAAAAAGAGCATTTGAATATTACTAAACAATTGATGCTGGAAATATTAAAAGTTAAAAAAAATAAGGAAACGATTACAAAAGTGAAAAGTAAAAGTTTATTTAACAAACGATAATATACATTCAATGTAATTACGAAAAATGGTAACATACGACTGATACTTGGAATAATAACGAATGAGGACTTAAACAATATTTAAGCATGAATAATTTAACATTTACAAAAAAGTAACTGGCACATTTTGAAATAGGGCAATCTTCATTGAAAATCATCATGTGGTATTAAAGATACTTTAAACGATTTAACTACTAGACTCGCTAATGAGTAAAATAACTTACATCATAATTTTCTGACAAAATATAGAAGGACAGAAATCACAGAAAATGAACTATGTAAATAATTCGACGCTTTGTTTTATTAACGATTTAATGGAAGATTTATCGTCGATTCTGCAGAGAGCATGGAAGGTAGCAGTAAAGGCGTGCCGACGATTTACTTCAGCCTCCAATTTAGTAGCGATATCGTGAGCTCGTTTAGTTATGTCTGCAGGTACTCCGGCCAGTCTGGCCGCGTTGAAACCGTAAGACTTGGGACATGCACCTTCACTCAACTTGTACAGGAAAGTCACGTTTTCCTCGCTCACCTTATCTTCATCCTCGCTTTCGACCATGCAAGCCTGTTAAAAAAAAATAATGAATTATTATCACGAATAGCAATTACCTATTGTAATGAAAAAAATGATGCCAAATAAAACGTACCATATGAGCGAGGCTAACATTTTTATTTGTTTTGTAATCCTCGACCAGCGAATGATAATGAGTAGAGAAGAGGGTCCTACACTTCATTTTGGTAAGAGCTTCCACAACTGACGCAGCAATAGCTGTACCATCGTACGTTGACGTTCCTCGTCCTACAAGTAAATACAATGTTGATGAATTCTTTATGGAAATATGAAAGTAAAAATAAAAATAAAATATATTCGTACCTAATTCGTCCAATAGAACTAAAGAATATTTCGTAGCGTGTTGGAGAATAGCAGCAGTTTCGCTTAACTCTACTAAGAATGTACTCTGACCAGCCATAATGTCATCGTTCGCTCCAAGACGCGTAAATATCCGATCGACGAGCGTCAATCGACACGTACTCGCCGGTACGTGGCATCCCTAATGAACATCGATTTTTAAAAATAATGCGAAAATTCAAGTTAAGAAAAAAATAAATTCTCATACTATTTGAGCCATTATGGTGAGAAGCCCAACTTGGCGCATCAATGTCGATTTACCACCCATGTTTGGTCCAGTCAAAATCATGAGCGGAGCTGATTCGCCGTGCGCTACGACGGTATCGTTGGGAATGAAATTGTCGGAAATTATGCATGGGTGTTTGCCATCTCTAATTTCGATAAATATCTAAACAGAAATTATTATTATTGATAATCATTACAAATAGTCAGTTTCGGAATATTATGAAGTAATTACTGAGATTAATCTTTAGTAAACATGTTCTTTCTTAATTCACACTTTCGCGTTTTTACTACATGAAAAATTGCTTTTGAATTTTAATAATAATTAGTATAACCGTACTATAAATTAAAAAAAACTATTATATTTACTAAATTACATTGTACTTTGTCATAGTGAGACAAAAAACCAACATTTTTCTCTGTGTACACTTTAATTCGTTCATTGTATGCGTATTAAGCAAAGTAATGTTTAATAAAGATTATTTTCAATTTCCGAATTTTATCAAATTTTAAAGTACGTACTCCTTCTTCGTCGGTGTCATCGTACACCGTTGGGACGCAGGTATCGCATGTTCGAGCATATTCCGCCAAAGATATCAAGCAATCCAGCACTGCGATATTGTAAGTAGCGTTACTCCATTTATCATACTGCTCGCTAAATTTAGCAAAAATTTTTCGATTGCTGTCTTTAAGGACTTTGTCCTTCTGTTCTTCGGCAGCAATTTGCCTGTTGAGCAGTTCCTAAAATATTATTACTCGTGATTCATTTGCTACATTTCAATGTCACGTAAAAAATGAAAAATATTAAAATATTAAAAAACGTACTCTTCCTTCATCTGTGTAATATCGTTTGAAGCCTTTTCTAGAGCCTTGCAATTCGTAACCACTGCCAGCTTTTTTCGTTTGAGTCTCTGGAATTTCAATTTGATATCTTTTTCGATCGGTACCAACAAATTTTACTTGCACTCCAAAATGTTTTTTCTGTTTGTCTAAGTAACTGTCCAAATCTTTTTTTATCTCTGCTAATTCCAGTAACACGGCATCATATTCTCTATCGACACCTTTCTTCGGGACAATGAAGCCCTCCTTTTTAGCTTCTTCGTGGTTAAATGCATTCTAAAAATTAATTTTAAATATTACAATACCTTAAACCATTTTAAATTTAATTTTAATTTTAAATGTTCCTTACTTTGAAATGATTTAAAGTCTCTGATAATTCTGGAAAATCACCTTCAGGTTCAAACTTTGTACATTTATTCACTAATGGGTTGCTGAAATCTAAATTTAATAATTTAAGGTATATAAAATGGAATTTAAGAATTCTATTGATAAAGTTAATGACTATTACCTGAAAAATAATCTATTATATTTAAAACTTCTTCAAATCCATTCAGTGCTGCAATAAAGCTCTCAATTGTTTTCTTAGAATATACTGATCCTTCGAACATTATCGCACGACCGTCAGGATGATTACGAATTTTAGCTGCATTTCCTTGAGCGTGGATTCTTTTTATTTATGAAAAAAATAAGAAATCAAAGAATAATTATTCATCTTGAAGTATTTATCACCTGAATTTTTTTTTCAAGAAAATGAAATATTTACTTGCTTAATAATCGTTCAAGATCGGGTAAATTATTCAGTTTACTACGAGCTTCTTGAACAACATCAGGTTTATCCAATAATTCAGTTATAGCTTCTTGGCGCTCCACAATGACAGACTTACGGCAAGATGGTCTACATATCCATTCTCTTAATAATCTGCAATGAAAAATTTTATTGGTGACTTATAGATTTAAAGTTAAAAATAATTTGTTCAATACCTTTTTCCAAATGCAGTGCAACAATGATCTAAGGTTTTGATTAAAGATCCATCATTACCAAGAACTCTTAAATTGTTAATGGTTATTGCATCCAATACCTGAAGAATTTATGAAAATAATTAATCGTTTTAAATATTAATAATTTAGATTTTTCAATAGTTGAATGGACTAATTACCATATTATAAGCGAATTTCGTTTCTCCTGAGGATTCTGATGAAAAATCTGGTGGGATGTAAGTTTTAAATCTACCTTGGGCTAATAATTGGTGATCTAATTGATACGATTTCAATAAGTACACACAACCACCCAATGCTGTAACTGCTAATTCATTTTCTTCTGAAGGAGTAAGGCCTAAACTGTCACCTATTACAATGACATTAAAATTTTTTATTAAACTTTTATATTACATACGCAAATTAATGCATTATGTTTTCAATTTAGCATTACCTTTATTTAGGTATGGTTCTAAGCCTTTTGGCCATGAAAAGCTGGAGTCACTTTCATTTTTAAAATATTCATCTTCATGAAGGAACTGAAATTGTTTTATTTGTAAGTATTATATATTGGTAAAAGATATTTTTGATAAATAAAAAAACATTAATGGCAACCTTCAAAACTTTTGTAGATGACCAAAATTGCGTTTCTTTTTGTAAGGCTTCTTTCATTGCACCAGGCAACATATTGTTAAGAATTTTCAAGGTGGTTTGTGATAAATTACCACGTTCATAAATAATATGAGCAGGAGGATAGTGAGCAAGTAATGTTAGTAATCTAGAATTGCAGCGATCATCTTGAAATTGTCCAAGATTAAAGTCCCCAATGGTGGTATCTATGAAACAAACACCATATACTGAAACAGTTTCTCCTGGCATAGTTTTTTCAGCAATAGAGAGTAAGTAATTGGATGTAGGTGATGATGCTTCGCCATCCTGAGCGGTATACACTCTTGTTCCTTTTGTACTAATCTGGCAAATTTCTCGCTTCACAACTTTGTCAAACTTGGTTGTTTTCCCCACTGGAAATAAAATATTTTTAAAAAATAGAAAATAAAATTTTTTAAACAAAAAGAAAATTGCATACTTTTAGCACAGCGTTGACTCATCATTTCAGGATTTTCTGTCTGTTCAATTCTTGCGACTTTGTGACCCCTTTCAATTAAACTTGCTGAAAAACGACCATAGGCAATTTCTGGAAATCCTGAATGAGCAAATTCTCCCTAGAAAAGTATATAACAATAATTTTTGATTCAGTAAATTTTCCTTTTCTTAAATATTGTAACAATTACAAACCCTCATAAATGATAAATTCAGCTCATTGACTCCAAGTACTGCATCCATGTGATATAATTCATAAAATTTGCCTACTTTGAAGAACAATACACAATCGAAGTGGTCTGATTTCAACACCCACCACTGACGCATAGCCTTTAAAATAATAGTTCATTTAGTGGAAATAATTTTTAAAGCAAAAAATTATAAAATACACAAGTATGATACGTACTGGTGTTTGTGAATTAAGAAAGTCCAAGGGAACAAAGACTGTTCTTGGATCATAATCTGGGTCAGTAGGTCTTCGTTTTTTATTATCTCTAATTTTATCCGGTTGTAGAAAGTCATATTTTAAATGTGGCCAAGACTGTGTATCGGATGCTTTAGCAGGTTTCTCATCGGCTGCAGAGTCTTTTTTGACAATTGATTTGTTTACACTTTTGGCTCTGGATTTATTGTCATTAGTAAATTTTTGTTTCTTCTGAAAAAAATTAAATCAAAATATTTTATTGTAGGTCGATTTTAACACATTAAATTTTATATTTTAATTTATATACCTTTGGAGTTTCCTCTTCATCTTCATCAGGTGTAAAATCAGACTTTTCGCTCACTGCTTCAGAAAGTGATCCATCTGTTTCCATAGATTCCTCTGGATCTAAAAATATATTTTTATATTTATACATGTATTTTATAAAACATAAGTTTTAAAATTATTTGAGATCATCAGCTTACCGGGTTTATATTCATCACCAGAATCCTCATCGCTGTTAAAGTCTGGTATAATAATTCTCCTCCTTTTATTAGGTTTTGGAGTAACAGCCTCCTCTTTATCTTCAATATCATCATCTTCATCAAGATCATCTAGAGATCTTTTCTTTTCTTTATTTGCTCTAACATTTTCTTTCCCTTTAGAGCTTGCTTTTTCTTTAGCGTTAGCTTTTTCTTTAGAGTTAGCTTTTTCTAAAATATAATATTTTTATTCAACCAATGGTTTATGATGTATTTTTGACAGGATTACCCCTATTTTAGAGTGAAAATACTACCAAATCCATTAAAATACGTGGATTTGGTGCGAATAAACACACCGTAAATAGTATGGTGGTAAAGATCATAAATAATAAAATTCCTAAACATTGTTTAATGCTTAAATAAATAAAAGTAAATGCATGTTTTGGATGAATCGCATTATCCACATACTTTGATCCACCATAAAAATTATCATTGATTATCGCTGATTACATCAATAACGAATAATAGCACATGATTACAAATGAAAATACTCATTCTTGAATGTAAACATATAGTAAGAACGAAAAACAAAGTTTACGTATAGAAACGTGCACACAAATTAGGCAATGGACCAAAAGGCACTATATCCATTCACGTGAAAAAAACAGTATATTTTTTATAAAATACTGTGTCAACGTTTATTTTACAAAAGATTAAAAAAAATCAAGGTTACACCTTCGAAAAACGTCGAAGATTACAACGAGGCGTGCTTACCTTTGTTCTTTTGTGCCCTCTTCGGCGTTTCAGACTTCGACCTGGAAGCAGCTCGAGGCTTGGACGCCGGCGACGAGTCGCTTGTCCTCGGCGACGCTCCCTTCGGCGAGGTGAAGTAATTAAACAGCGTATTTACTCTCGGCATTTTGCAACAAGCAAGTAGTCGTCGACTCCCGCAGTTGCCTCGAGCGTAGGCTCAATGGCTCGGACTTGGTCCTTTGTAAGAACAACTTCCCTCGCAAAGTGTGTCCTAAATGCGCGTGTCTGTACTGAAAAAAAACCCGGCAAAAGGCGCGCGAGTTTGCCGCATTGCCGGCGCTACGATTTTCGAAAAGGCGCGTTTCGAAACTCGTCGCGGCCATCGATATTATTGTGCGAAATGCGAATATTTGCGACGTTGCCGCTTCTGGTAATGGATTTGAATTTTCGCGCCTTGAAAAAAAAAAATACATGCAATAATTAAACCACTATGTATAATAGAAGTATAATTTTTTTGACTAGTATTAATTGGAAAAATTTTTTATTATGATGATTTAAAAATTTCTATAAAAAAGCATTTTTTTATAAGTAACCTCATAAAATTGGAGGAAGATATTAAAAAATTTGACTATACTTACAAGAAGGGTATTTTTTTATAAATAATTTTTCAGTATTCTAATTTTTCTCATCAAATTCCTTTTCTACGCATTATAAGAGTTTTTATCGTAATTTAAAAAAGATTTAGGACTTTAATCATAAATATTATAAGATCATTAATCCTATTATAAGGTAAAAGATTACTATATATTGTAGGTACACGCCAACTTATAATATTATGAATAAAAAATTAATAATTATTTGTATTTATAAATGAAAATATATTTCTTTTTTTTTATTTATTTATTTGATGTCAATAATTGCGCAATATAAACATACGTATAAAAATTCTAATTGTTAATTCTAAAAATGCGGTATTGATATATTGTCATTAGTACGAAATTATATTTTTTTCTATTAAACGTACTATAAATTTATATTTACTCCTATTAAATGCATTTTCCATTTCAAGAAATGATAACTTTTAAGATAAAAAGATATATATATATCCTAATATGTGCAAGTGAGTAAAACCAGGATCGTCTGAAAAATTGGGTCGAGTCACCGCAGAGATTCAGTACATTATTTGTTTATACAGCTTTTATAAATACATATGTTTATAACTAAAAGAAAAATATGGTACCAGCATGCTGATCAACAGGTCAATAAAAGCATAAAAAGAATGCTGGTATATTTTTTTAAACAACAGGGCCCTGCGTTATCTCGATACTACAGCATCGGCCATGTTGACTTCGCCTCTCCCCCACCTGCTGCTGTTACATAGCAGTGTCCGTCCCCCTTTGGCACAATTTGTCAAAATTTCGTGCATGTCTTCGTTAAATTGACTCGGTTCCCGTCAAAATGCAACAACTGGATCTGCTCATTCAAGAGATCGAGGGAATCGACGATTACCTGGGGCCGACTTTCAGGTAATGCTGCTTTTCTGATCGAAACTTTTGAATTTCGAGTGATCGGAGGGAGTCGAAACGCGCAGGTTCGCGACCCAAACAAACCCTTGATTCTCTCGCATATGCGCACTGGGGTGGTTTACCGAAGGGGATGATACCTACCCCTGAGGGTGAAAACGCAGTCCTTTAAATTACCTCGAAAATGTCCGTAAATACACTGCAAAATGCATTGTTTTCAACTGCTCCGAAGCATGAGCACTTGCTCGCTGAGATTGAGTCTTCGGACATGAGTAGTATAGGACTTGTTATCAGGTATTTTCATTTTAATTTGTCCGTAAGATCATGGTTTGGTTTCTCCAACTTCTTTCAAATATTAATTTTAAGATAAATCTTAGGTTTTATCAAATAATTTTACCTGCAGTATAAAATTGCTAATTAACGACACTGTGTAGTAGAAAATATAAACAATTATTTTGTACTGATTTTTGAAACTTTTTCAGAGCAATTTACGATGGAAATGAACACCAAAAGTTTATGGAAAAATTGGACGAGAGAGTTAAAAGTCATGACAAAGATATTGAACGAATGTGCAATCATCACTACCAGGGTTTTATTGATTCTATCAGAGAATTACTTCAAGTTCGATCACAGGCTCAACAACTAAATGTAATATAAAATTAAATAGCTGTATATTTAAATTTAAATTATATTCAATATTTTTATTTAATATTTTAAACAGACGGAAATTCTGGAATTAGATAAGCGAATAAATGCTAGCACAAATAAAGTTATAGAAAAAGGAGAAGAGTTGGTTAAAGCTAGAAAAGTTGAAAGTAACATAGCCGCAGCCGTTGACAGTTTGACAATGTGTCTTCCAGTTTTAGCTGCTTATGCAAAATTACAACGACAATTAAAAGACAAGCGATATTATCCAGCTTTAAAAACTCTTGAACAACTGGAAACTAATGACTTACCAAAAGTGAAAAATTATAGGTTTTCATCTCAAATAACACAAAAAATTCCTTTGTAAGTTTTATTTGTTTTTATTTATCCAGCATTTACAAAAATTGGAAATTAAATTGATCTTTATTACATACACATAGGTTGCGAGAAAATATTAAAGATGCTTCGATGTCAGATTTAAGAGATTTCTTAGAAAATATCAGAAAGTATTCACCAAAGATTGGTGAAGTAGCTATGAGACATGTAAGTAACTAGTTATATTAAGGATTATTTTTCTAAATACTCAAATTAAAATTTTCATTTAAATTTTTTATTTTAGACAGCTGAGCAATTAGAAAATGAAGCTGAAATAATTGGTAGAAGAAAAAAAAGATTACAAAGTAGTGCATCAGTAGATGGTGAAGAAGAACTCAGTGCTCAAGATCTTATGGACTTCAGTCCAGTCTATCGGTGTATGCATATATACACTGTGCTTAGAGAAGGAGAGACTTTTAAAGCTTATTACAGGCAACAGAGACAGCAGCAAGCTCGACTCGTTTTACAACCACCAATTAATATGGTAAATGGATTGAAGAAAAATTTTTATTAAAATTATTTTTATAAATGTTTTAATTTTTTATATTAATTAACATATTCTATTTTTTTAAAGCATGAAAGCATTATTGGTTATCAATCGTACATTTACGGAATTCTCGGTTTCTTTGTTGTCGAAGATCATATTTTAAACACAGGAAATGGCCTTACAACTCGTTCCTATTTAGAAGAACTTTGGTCAATGGCTTTATCTAAAATTGTTAATGCTTTACGAACACACTCTGTAAGATTTCATGAAATATCAAAATAGATTCTATAATTTTAATCACTAATAATTCTTTATTTTTTAGGCCTACTGTACAGATGCTACTCTCATTTTAAAAATAAAAAATTTAATAATGCTATTTAATACTACACTCAGGGTTTGTACACATTTTCTTAAATTTAATTGCAAAACTTTATTCTTTAGCTTTATTGTTTTCTTTCGTTTTGTTTTTAGAATTATGGTTACTCGGTTGGACAATTATTTGATTTACTTCAGGAAATAAGAGTCCATTATAATGAAGTATTAATGCAACATTGGGTGCAAGTTTTTCGAGATATACTCGATGAAGACAATTTTTTACCGATTCACGTACGTAATTGTATTAAAGTTACTACATTTTTAGAAAAATCTTTTTATAATACATTATATTTTTGTAGGTAAACGATCAGGACGAATATGACAAAGTTCTTGCATCTTTCCCTTATCGAGATCTAGAATTACAAAAAGCTAAATTTCCAAAGAAATTCCCCTTTTCACCAATGGTACCAAAAGTTTATCATCAAGTTAAGGAATTTATTTATGCCTGTCTAAAATTCTCAGAAGACTTAAATCTCACGCAGACGGAAATTGATGAAATGATTTGTAAATCCACTAATTTGTTACTAACCCGGACATTTAGTGGATGTCTATCTTCTCTATTTCGCAAACCTTCACTGGCACTTCTGCAAGTAGTGCAAATAATAATAAATACAGGATATCTCGAGAAGACTACAAAGTATTTGGAAGAATTTGTTACTAACATTACTGGGTAAGCTATTTAAATCTTTATATAATCAAATTAAATAACTTTTATTCTATTACTTAATTTTGATGACTAATATTTTTCTTAGCACACCACACGAAGGGCAATTAAGTAGTGGAGGACTTAAATCAGCCATGTTTAAAGTAGCTAGGGATGATGCGGAGAAACAGATTTGCGAAAAGTTAAAGCAAAAGCTCGACGAATTTTTAGAGCTCGAAAATTACGATTGGAACCTTGCTGAACCGCAGGGACACGCCTCCGGCTTTATAACCGATCTCATTGCCTTTTTACAAAGCACGTTTACGTGTTTCACTAATTTACCTGTAAGTTTTATAACAATAATTTGAATCTAATTTAAATTCCACGTTTGCCATTTTACAAAAAATACATAATTTATTTCACAGGAAGAGGTAGCTCAAGTTGCTTGCAAATCAGCTTGTTCTCATATTGCAAAATCTATTTTAGGAATTTTGGTAAGTGAAGATATAAAACAAATTTCAATGGGAGCTCTCCAACAAGTTAATTTGGATACAATCCAATGTGAACGTTAGTAACAATTTTTAATACATAGTGATTTCAAAACATTAAGTAGATTGCTAACTATTTTTCCTTCAGAATTTGCTGCCTCTGAACCTGTGGTAGGATTACCAGAGGGGACCTTATTGCAAGAATTTGCACAATTAAGACAGCTACTTGATTTGTTCATGAGCTGGGACTGGCCTACTTATTTCCACGATTACATAAACGAATCGAGTAAATATCATTTGGTGACCCCACAAATGGCAGTTGTTTTACTTGAAAAGTAAGAAAATGCTTAAATTTAGCAGCAAATGAATTTGGGATTTTTTAATTTAATTTTAAATGAGAATTATTTTAACTTTTAGGCTGAGGGAATCTGACAAGAAAACTGTATTTTCCGTTTTAAAAAAGAGCGAGAGGGACAAGAAAAAACTAATGGAAACAGTTTTGAAACAGTTACGACAATTAGCACAGACAACTCAGCAATAGGAATCTCGTTATTGAAGAAATTGTATATATGTAATATAGTTTGTCGATGATGTAATTAATTTATTACGTATGGCTAGATTTAAACGGATAATTTATCGATTAATCATGAGTAATTTGTTAAATATTTATTAGAGTTATCTAATCAACAGTGCCTTAAAGTATTTTGATAATTTTATTTGTAAAAAATTTTGCGAATAAGAAAGAAAAACTTACACATTTGAAGCTCCTGTATATTTATCACTTTAGGTTTTTTGTTATATATAATGGCATTATCATTAATTTACATGTCTATTATGTGTCATATATTGTACAATATTTTAGAAGCAACTGTACATTGGACAATGTATATCGAAGTATCAAGTTCCCCACGGATTTTAACACCCTAATAGTTAAAATTAGAATAAACAATTAAATTACCCTATATTGAAAATTTTGCCATTTTTTCTATTCAATTTGATTTTCTCTGTCCAATATCTTTCTATGGTGTAATAATGATCAGTCCAAAATACAATATTACAAAGTATTTATGTTTTTTTGTGTATTTGACAAGACAGATATAATAATAATAATTATAGTCGCAATAATAATAATAAAATCGTATTAGATACAAATTATCAACAGTAATTCCTGAAACCCAAAAATGGTTATTTCTAGGTTTCATTGGAATTGCATTAGATCTGAATTTTTTTAGAGTGTTTGCAAAATTGATATTGTTTATAGCATGATTCTGTATTTTTCCCTTCACTCCATTTCATCAACAATCACGACAAATTTTGACGAATTCTATCGTGAAAAAATTATATTTCATCGAGCATATTTTACTCTTCAACGTTGTCGGGATCAACATCATCTGGCAGCATAGAATACTTGTTAGAAGCTACAAAATTCTGTAGAAAGAAAATTGAAAATTAGTTCCTCAAGATTAATTTGAAGTGCCATCAATCATTAAATTAATTTAATAATACTCACTGGTGCCTGGTCATCTTTTGCCTTAGGCATTCTGCTTATTTCATCTTCTTCCTTCTTTTTTTCTCTGAAAAGTAATTTTTTTAATTAGTACTGTAGTCGAAAACTCAATTGAAATTTTTATGCGAATCATTATAATTTCGTACGCATTTGCACAGCATTAAAAAGAAACTTATTTACCTTTCTGCTCCATCCGGTGGAGGTCGCGAATCAACCTGCTTTGGTGGTCCTCGCGCTGGCGGCGGGGCAGCACCGCGATTGGCGGATGATCCCCGAGAATTAGCTCTTGGTTCTCTAGTTTCTACTGGTTCACCCGCATCTTGCGGTTCATTAGTTTCTCTATGATCTTTGTAGTCGCGCTGATCGCGATTATCACGTGATATTGGTTGACGACCTTCAGAGCGGTCGAAATTGCCTCTGTTGTCGCTCGATCTCCAAGTCGGTCGACTTCTAGAATCATCGTCGCGACCCTCTCCATTTCGTCTGCCCCACGTTTCTCTGGGTGCGCCTCTGGGTCTGTCTGAATCTCTGTGAAATCAAAATGTACGTGTTAGTAAATAAACTCCTGAACTGGGAAAATAAAACTAATTGTGTATGTAGAAAAAAATTCTATGAATAATTGCAATAGTTTACTTTCATATTATATACTGCAATTGTTCCACAGAAAAATGACTACTTTCTGATAAAATTTATTAGAATAGTTCTTGCATTTTTTCCAACCAGGTCAGTCAGCGAGAGCATTTAAATAGACTATTAGAATTTTTAGTAACTCCGCACTATAAAAAATCACAATGTAATTTTATTAGTATGGAATGATTAATAATCCAACCCAATCTGAGAAGTAAATAAACTATCCGCTGCAGTGAAAATCAATGCAGGGTAGTAAAATTACCGAATCAAGTTAGTAATCTTTAATGGCCTATATAATTGGACCTGAATCACTGACATAAAATTTAAAATTCGACTTTAATTTTACTATTCCACTCTATTTTTCGCAAAATGTCACTTTACTAACAATTAGTAAATTGTAATATTAGACATGAAATTGACAAGTGTTATTAAAAAATGTTAGTATAATTATAACACTGGTAGTAAAATCACTGTTCTGAGATTGGGTCGGATTATTAGTAGTGCTCAGGGTAGTAATTTTACTTTAGGTTTGTAAATAACCTCAGACTTGGTAAATTTACTCTATAGAGTAAGGTAAATTTAAATGTCAGTCTAAAATTACTA
This sequence comes from Eurytoma adleriae, assembly GCA_900480045.1. NCBI lineage: Eukaryota > Metazoa > Arthropoda > Insecta > Hymenoptera > Eurytomidae > Eurytoma > Eurytoma adleriae. Next base: position 7,908 of record UXGC01001430.1, on the reverse strand, counting down.
GTTGACATTAATTTTACATAGTGATTTTTTACAGTGCGCGTGCTCACACTAAAAAATCGTTTGTAAAATGCCTACGTTCAACGTAGGTAATAATGTTTCCTACATTGAACACAGTAAATTTACAAGGGAAAAATTGTAAAATTACTACATTAAATGTAGCGAATTTACAAATGCGATTGTGTAATTTAACAATTTTTCCCTTGAAAATTTACTGCGCTCAATGTAGGAAACAATATTACCTACGTTGAACGCAGTAATTTTACAAAAGATTTTTTACAGTGCAGTGCTTAACGAAAGCTACACGCAAGCAACGACAAACTTACTTTTCCTTCAAGCGAGCTTCAGCCGATTTAGCGAGACGCTCTTCGATTTCGCGCTCTCTAGCCGCGGTGTCCACGGGCTTGGCAGCCCCGAAGATGTTCGCCGCGGGCACCGGTGCCGGAGCCGGAGCGGGGTTACTGGCTGCAGAGTTCGGACGATCCCCGTCCTCGCTGGAAGCTCCTTCGGAGTCACCCTTAGGCGGTGCGTTCTCAATCGGCTTGGTGCGGGGCTGCAAGTTCAGCGTAGGTCTGGTGCGCGGAGCGTCGGATGATGGCGGAGGGCCTGAAATTGTTCATTACATTAGTATGTTTTACATTGAAAATTAATACTATTAAGATGGCATTGTAGAAGAGAATAAAAAAAACTTAATGTTAATATTAAAACATAAAAAGCTTTAAAAAGCTTATAAATTGTACAGATTATTTTTAACTTGCTGTATTTTTAACGATTAATTTAATTAATTACTAATTTTAATGTAACAAAGATAACATTAGATTTAACAAAAATTTCTATTCTAAATCATTAAAAGAAGTGTTAACAAATATTATGGCAGAAATAAAGTGACATAAATACTATAAAGTGATATTTTCTTCCTTTCTCGATAGTAATAGAATTTCTTAAAAATTTGAATCTTCAGCTAAATTAAATAAATTTCTTCATATTCACAAGTTTGTTATACATAATTAATTCAAATATAGTATTTTTCGTACAAATAAATTCATTTAATTGTACGATAAAAATATTTGCTCAACTGCAACATGTATTCTGTTTTGACAAAATTAATCTTCTATTGACTTGATTCAGAAGAGATAAACTTTACGATGATATAGCCTCTTGCACGCTGTAATGCAAGAACCAGTATACAACAAATAATTCGAATCAGCCTGCAAACACAAACAAAAAAACAGGAGAAAAAAAAGTAAACGATCAGCGTCGACTCACCGTCAAGGTTATCCCTGGGCTGGCTTCTGACGCTGCTCCAGCGCTCCCTGTCCCTGTCGGCGTCGTCGCCGAAGTTGCGCCTGGGTCCGAAGCTGCTGCCGCCTCGGTCGCCGTCCAGCTCTCGACTTCTGTCGCGATTGCCGCGGCCGCGGTCGGCGAACCTGTTCAAAGGAAAAAACAAACGTTCGTTATTAAAATGAACCAATTTTTTTTCTACAAAATTCGATCGACGAATGTTGCACCGCGCGCACTTCGACCTTCGTCGAAATGTCGCCGTGGTCGAATCACTTATTTAATTTAATGGCCTTTGTTGTCTGCCGGCACTGTTCGTGGATCGCCAATTACCTTGGGATAAGTTTAACGATAAAGGTTTTGAAGAGTTTTTTTTGATCGATAGACAATGATGTTGATTAATTGATACTAATGTATGCGGTACCCTGACTGATAAGGAGAATCTTTTCTTGTACTGCTTCGAATAGCGAGCATTTTTTAAATATTAATGTACCGTGAAAGGGGCAAAGTGGTATTGTTTATCTAAACATGTAAACAATTGTTCAAGCTAGTCACTTTACCTAGCGGATATTTATGAATTGACACAGTTTTACGCACATTTGTGCACTATTACACAATTTCGCTAAGAACTTTTCAATTTTTCTCAATGAAGTGCGTAAAAATGTATGTACATAAATGTTAAAAAGCGTACAAACGCGTACAAGTACACAAATGTGCGTAAGCGCTCACAAGTGTGCACAAGTGTGTATAAATATGTACGAGTCTGTATAAGTGTTTAACAACTGTTCAAATTTACGAATGAGATACGCAAATTTGAATTGGTATACACATTAGAATCACATAAGGAAATCATACTGAGTGTTCGTTGTCTGTTTAAATATCAATGCTATCAGTGTGAAAGAAAATAAATGGATAGTACATTTTTATTGACTTTAATTGAGGAAGTTTTTCAGCAAATTCTGGGAGCACATGCCAGCTCCTAAAAAAGACCGTTTTCTGATATCTTGTATAAGATGAAGATAATTTGATAAAGTCAATGCCCAAAACTAAAGGAAAAAAGAAAACTAAATCCACAACGATTACAGACATGTGAAGTACCTGCAGTATCAACTCTATAGAAGGTGCAAAAAAAGTGTGTTTGGTGGGGTTCAGTGGATAATGCTAAAATATAAGTGACTAGTGTGCATAATGTACTGAAAAATATGCGTCCAGTAAAATATCGAGTGACAGAATAATACGTAAACGGTTGTTGGAATAAATCGCTAAACTTTTGAACGAATACGTCTGCATAGAGGAAAAATTACCGTGAATAACTACTGCAGTTTTTACTAAAGCGCGGACAAACTCGAAAATTCTCCGATAATAATATAGAAACAAATCAGTATAGACTAATTACTGCCAAAAAAATTCACAAAAATTAGTTTTATAGTAAATTTTACTAAAAATATAGTAAAATCCTATAAAACTGTAATAAATTTCAACATAAACATTTGAAAATTTACTGTATAGTCAATAAAACTAACATTTACGTTTTTTCGAGTTTGTCCTCGCATTAGTAAAGCCTATATACAACTTTTTAATGCAACGTTTTTCTACGTATACATGTGCATAGTGTATGTATATATGCAGAAAGGTATACCGTTACTTTTGCTCCAAAATTCATAAATCCACACAGCTGAATGAATGTTTACTGCACTGCTAATAAACATTCGAAATTCAAATGCAAAATTTTATTTAGAATTTGCATCTATAATCAATTTTGCCGGTAAAATATAAAAAATTTTGTCGAGCAATGGATAATGGACAAAAAATTGTTCTCTTTCTGCGGTATAGAGAAGAACTTCGCACCGCGTTAATAAATTCGTACGAGTGTATTTTTAGCATGGAGTCATGAAACTTTAAGCAAAAACCTGTGCTTTTATTTGTTTGGCTCCTTTGTTTTTATCCTTTGGCTCCCGCATTCGCAACTTTCGCAGCAAACGATCTGTTTTTAGTTGTTTTCAGATTTGTGGTATGCGAATATTGTGAATGATAAAAAATTCGAAATTTTATTTCTCGAGAAGCAGACTATCTGGGAGATAGTATTAAATTGTTTCGAAAATTATATTTTACTTTGTTAAAAAATAATAGTTTTGTATCCCTTTTTTTCTTCATTTTGCGTAATTCCATTATTTAATTGAAAAATTTTAAAGAATTTTAAAAAAACTTTACGAATAATAAGATCTTTTTTTGAGAATAGTAAAAGAAATTATTTAATTATTTTCTGACATAATTAGTGTAAGAAAATAATTGTTATTTTTCCTACGAATGTATTTTAAAAATTGTTATTTAATGTGTAGAACAATGACAGCAATTGAGGTACTGCTTTTAAGTCTACCCAAATGCAGAACCGTAATTTACGTTGCCATGTCAGGTAAGAAAATTTCAATCTTCGTTGAACATCTGCAGAGGAAAACTGAGGGATTTATCCCACTACAAAATATGAAGATTCGCAAAACTTTTATTACCTCCATTCGCAAACGCGAAATAACCCAGGTACACGTACATCCAGGTATGCACACCCAGGTAAATACTCCGAGGTACGTTTCGAAAGACAATAGAAGCTTTAAACCTTCGGATCCGTTCCCCGTACAAATCCGTACCATATGGGCCTATACTAGGATTTTAATCCCACCCTCGACCCCTCTAGTTCTTCTCGAAGCGACCTTCTCGTCAACTTGAAAAATTTACGACTTCAAATTCGAAGTACCGCGAGCGAACGTGCTCACGTTGAATAGGCTCAAATCCAGCCTACGGAGGATTTGAACGCGGGCGTACCTGTTCCAGTCGCGCTCGCCACCTCGGTCGTCCCCGGGCCCTGGACGGCTGTCCCTGAAGGTCGGCCTGGGCCGGTCCATGGCGGCCATGTCGCGGGGCCCGTCGCGCCAATTGCCCGGCTTGCTATCCTCGAAGCCGCCGCCGCCGCTCCTATCGTCGTCGCGGCGGCCGAAGCCGCTGCTGCGGTAGCGGTCGTCCCTGCCGCCGCCACCGTCGTCCGGGCCGTCGTCGTTGCTCCGGGCGCTACGCCAGTCGCCGGTCGTGCGCTCCGGGTCGTCCATGTAGTCGCGACGCTCGCCCATGCGGCCCATACGCCCGCGGCGCTCGTCGTTACTGCTGTTAGACACCTCGATGCGCACGCGACGGTTCTTCAAATTCTGAAATTTAAAATTTGTTTTTTCAATTTTTTAATTCGCTTACGGCAGTTTGAGCGAATTCGATAAAAGCTTTGCAGCGAGGATTGTATTTATAATCCCGTTTGATTCTGCTATGTTGGTGAAAGTGAAAGTCAAGGCTGTCTTTAAAAGGACTTCCATGACTGAATTCAAGGTTCTTTATTCTTGAATACCGGTAGCTTAGTTATTGCAAAGCTTTTATAATCTTTTTTCTTACTCACCGTGTCAACCATGGACAAGGCATTGATCAAGCTCTGTCTGTCTTCAAATTCAACGTATCCGTATCCTTTGAATTTATTCGCATCTTTTGGCAGACGCATACTGTGGACCTGTAAATTGATTTTGTTTATTATATTAAGAGAGTGGAAAAAGATGTATAACAATGTTATTAATATGCCTGAAATAAAAATCTTACGTTCATATCCTGAAAGAATTCCGCCAAATCTTGTTCATCCACATCGTACGGGAGATTTGAAATGTAAGCTACAAACGGAGGACTTGTTGGAATATTTTCTTCGTTTATACTTTGATCGCGAGCTGCTCTAGGGGCAGTCGGTAGTACAACTGGTACATCATTTTTGCGTGATACAAAACCATCTATATACGAAATACAATTATGTCAGTGTAAAAATAAAAAGTAATGGTTTTATGAATAATCTAGTGAATAAAATAACTCTTACATTCATCATCATCTTCTGTAGAGTCTGCCCAACTTTTCATCTTAGGCACTGTTACTACTCCAGGGGTATCTCCAAGAAAATCTTGGAGATTCATCGTTTTCCCCTTAGTCTTCTTACCCTTTTTACCTGAAATAAATTCTTTATTGAATACAAAACAAATACATTTTTATTATTACTACTAATATGCTAGCATTTGAAGAAACAAAACAATTTACAGTATCTCGTGCAAAAATTCTTGCTTATGTCATTCCTCTTTAGTCTTTAATAAAGTCTAAAATTAATGCAAAATTTAACCAAGATTAAACTTAAAATCAAGCTAAATCTGAATTATTCACCGAAAAGCTTAGCGCCCGTTTCAACAAAAATATGGCACTATGCTCCAAACCGCGATCACCTTGCGGCCCGCGAAATACTCCGTTTTTCCCCATTACAAACACGGCAGCAGCGCGAAACGCTTGACTAGCGGATAAACAAGTGTTCAACAATCAGCGAAACAGCGAACTACAGTCGTGCAACGTGCGTGAATCGTTGCATCGTTCACCACCGCCTCCCCTCCCTCCCGATCCCGCACCATCCTCCCCGCGTCCGCCGCATCCCGGGGGCGACCCCGTCCCCGACACCGGCTTCTCCCGCCGTACCCCGGGGGACCCTTGAAAAACCCGGAAAAAAGACGGCGACGGGGCCGCGCGCACCATTTTGCCGGACGACGACGGGGCCGATGTGGCGCGCGCGAACACGCCGCGCTTGGGGGGGTTATGTGCCGCGGTGTCCACGGCCCACGCCCGGGCCTCTCGGGGCCTGCCTCGCCGGCTCGCTTACCTGACATCTTGGCCGCGCTGGCTCCTGGCTGCTGCGGCGGGGTGTGCGAGTGCGGGGCTGCTGCTGTGACTGTCTGTGCCGGCGCGCGGTGCTTCCCGTGCGGCCCTTTTAACCGAAGTCCTTCAGCGACTGCGTGAGCCCGTGGTGCGATGCACACGGCCGAGCTCCGGATCCATGAAGAGCGAGCGGCACGTCGGTATTCGTCGGCGCGGTGGCGCGCCGCCGACGTTTTCGCGGCCGCCAGCGACGCCCATTGGCTGGCGCGCCCCCCGCCCCGCCACCCCCCCTCCCCCTAGCTCTACGCCTGCACGCGCACGTATGCTGCGAGCGAGGCTGCGCCGAGGCTTCAAGGTGGGTTTTCATAAGGTAATATAAGTTTTTTTTTTTGCGAAACTTTCCGTTTTGCGCGATTTTTTTTGTGAAAAATAAATGTTTGTTTATTTTTTTGTGCGTGTTGCGTGGGTATTTCACGCGATGATCGGATGATTCTTGAAAATGATTAGGTATATGGTACTAATATGTTGAATGATAAATTAAATGCACAAAATGAAAGTTAAATGTATCTATAAATTAATGTTTTATGCATATACTATTTTTAAACATTTATCGCTTTATTTTTTGCAACTTTGTGTTTCTAATTGTTACGGTACAAATGAAGTTTTTGGTACAAATGAATACTATATAAATTTCAATTGGAAAAGATTATGTAGAAAAGGGTAAGCATGCAAAATGCAACATTCATTAGCTAAAAATGCAATGGGTACAACAATGTGATAGCGCATATATAATAAGTACTATGCTCTAACAATATATATATGTAGATATTGCTAATTATTGATATCGTATTGAAGAATAATTATAGGCATTCGATGAGATTTGATACGGTTGGTGCAATAAAAATGATAACGAAAACGCTGTTTTGTATTCTGATAAGCGATTTTGTTTAATAAAAATCCACCTCGAGTTCATGACTTTGCAGTATAAAATACAAAATTGACCAGGATAACATGAGAAGAGGTACGAAATTTTCGAAAAACCGTGAGGAGGACGTTCGATTACGTCGGTAAGTTAGTGCGTATTCTTATCTACAAATGATAATCATTTATTCATCATTTTTTTATACACATATATACATATGTATGTACATATATACATATATGCATCTATATATATACTTATATATATTTATATTTACATAAGATAAATCTGCGCGCAAAATAAAATAAATCCAGCAGTAGTCAAAGATATACCTACCTAGTTACACAGAAACAATGTAATGTACATAGTAATTTAATCGGTTAAAGGAATTATTTATAATTATTTTTCTAATACTAAATGGTACATAAATGACTGATAACATTTTTTGAGTGATGATAAGTATAAAAAAGTATAAAAAAATCGACTCGACTTATTTAAATTACGTGCTTAAAGAGTATACATGCAGTATATACTATACATATTTATTGGTCGAAATGAAGAAAATTTTAACAAGTTATCAGGACCAGCAGAAAATTATTAATTAATAATGAGAATAATAATAATAATAATAATCAATGCATCTGATAAATTAATAAAAAAAAACATCCGCGTGGCGGAGCTAGTGCAGGACTATACGTACGCGGGTTCGCCCTGTACACTCATCATCAGTAATCATACACACTGCTATAATTTCTGCCTGATTACAAGCCAGCGTCCGGACAAATTGTTTGTTATAAACGTATAAAACAAACAGATTACAAAACGGGCAAAACTAGCAGATATACTTTTAAAGAAAGATTCCATTCCTACAATTTTTAATCATTTGTTATGATCATCCAGGTTCAATAATACCTTCAACATCTTTTATAACCTATAAAATATAATACAAACAAGTTCAAGTAAGCATAAATTTCTAAAATCTATTTCATCACTATGCAGATCAG
>UXGC01001429.1:0-23804 GCA_900480045.1 Eurytoma adleriae | reverse complement strand
CGGAATAAGTGAATATTCACATGTTAAATAAGTAAAATAATACTTCTCGTTTTCAATAAGTGAATATTCACTTATTCATATTTAGAGGGTACAGTAGGACATTTTTTCCTTCAAACATGTTACTATATTGACATCAAGTTATAACTACATTGCTCAAATTTCACTACTTCAGATTTACAGAGCAAGTCGTTCACTTATCCGATAAGTACATCCCTCGCAACACTAAGTAAGTACATTTTTTTTATGAACCTCACTTATTCACATTCACACAGCACCACTCAAAAAGCACAAATTATCAAACTCCCAAGCGACCCTCCGTCGTATCCGACGTCTCGAAAGTCGATCCCGACGGGAAAAGTTCCTCGTCGATCCTCCGTCGCCTCGAGAAGCAACCTCCTCGTGGCATCAGTCTCGCCGAGCAGTCCACCAGCGGCGGGCGCCGGTCGTCTCGCGTCGAAGCAGCGGCAACGTCGGCGCGCACACCCCGGACGCCTACGCTCTTCCGGCTCCGTGCCACGGGAAGAGGGGGAGAGAGGGGGAGGCTCGCACGGCCGCCGCGAGGTCCGGCTCTCACTTGGGATGCTGCTTGGGCAGGTGTCGCTTCATGTGGAGGGCGAGGTGGTCGCTGCGGGCGAACGAGCGCTCGCAGACCGCGCACTTGAACGGCTTGGCGCCGGTGTGCTTGCGGTAGTGCCGGGTCAGCTCGTCGCTGCGCGCGAAGCGCCACTCGCACTCCGGCCACTGGCACTGGTACGGCTTCTCACCTGCGGGCAGAAAAACGGGGCGGATCTGTTAGTCGTCTTTTTTTTAAGATGAGATATTTATTTATTTATTTATTTATTGATCATTATACGGGCTAATGCCCTTGAATACAAAGGATAAACTATAAATTACAAACTATGGAGTATATAAGCCGTAAGAGTACATAGTAGTGATTGCTGTATAACAATATTAATCTTAGAAAGAGGTGGTAAAAGAACGCAACGCAGATTTAAATAAACCAATTTGATTTAACGATGTTATGTGTGTGGATATATCTATCTAAATTTAAATAAGTGAAAATCATTCATATGCACTTATTATACGTGAATAGTCGTTCACTTATTCGAATAAGTGAACGACTATTCACATGTAATAAGTGCATATGGACGATTTTCACTTATTCAAATTTAGAGCGTAGATTACGAATTTTTGTTTACGTGAAAAGTAAAAAATTCGTAGTGAACAATTAATTTTCATGGTTTAGTAGATGGGCAAGAAACATATATTTCTTGTGATCGAAGTGCAAATAAGAGGCAATTTATACATTAAGGGATTAAAATAGGCGATTATTCCCGCGGATGAAGTTTGCTGCCCGAGCTTTAGCGAGGCTATCAAATGAGCATATTAAATTTGTTACTGACCATTTATTTGTTTTTATATATGTAATTTTAGGAACATTTGAGTGGAATGAACATAGAATTTTTTCGACGATTGCATGATTTTTTAAAACAGTTATAATTAGAATTACAGAAATGACCTACTCTCATAATGTAGAAGAGTGAAAATTTAAAAAACACTCTTTTTCAGAAAAAACTGAACCTCTCGAAGCTTGAGTGGTTTTTCACTCTTCTACATTTTTAAAGTACTATAGGCAAGCATACTTTGCGATAATATCATTGTTACATATTTGTAAAATTTAAGGGAAGAATTTCACGTTGAAATTAAATAAATAAATTAAATTAAATTAAAAAGACTTTAAAAAAATTAAATAAACAATGAATTAATATTAAAATTCAACTTTATTTTATAAAAATGAAATTTGCATTTCATAAATCACAAAGTATTTAACATTTCACTGTAACAATAATAAGTTAATATAAGTTGCGATAAAAAAAAACAAAGTAAACAAAAAAATAAAATTAAAGTAATACATTTCAAAGTAATTAATATCAATTGATGTGATTATAGATTTATTTTTATAGCGCGAACTGAAGCTGTAATGATAGTTTTTATTCGCATGCGCCTGGTAATTACCTCCACTTTCGGTCTGATACATATACGGTAAATTCGCATTGCGACGATGTCCAACGAGTCATTATCTCATCAAGTCAAAATCTTAATTCGATTCAATAGTCGCCGTAAAGGAGTGTAATTTAGCATAATTTGCGAGGAACGTTTGATTACACCCCAACTCTCAATTGCGCCGCGGCTCATTTTGTAATGTGAATCCGACGTTTAGTATAGATTAAACGCCTAAAACGTATACACCTCTTTGTCCCGTGATGCTACGCAAGACTCAATTTAATTTGCATTTATAAAAAAAACATATTGCCACACGGTGCGCAACGGACTTTGTTCCCCTTTCGAATAATCGACGATATTTACAAAACTTTCAGTTTTTTTATTACACATATGGAAAGTGTGTATGGTAGATCTTGCTTTCATCTAATCATTAATTCAATGCCAAATTACTACTATTAGAAATGAATATAGTTTCGATGATATACTTTTCTTTGATAATTTTGCATATCGATTGGTGATTTTCAATGTTTTGTTGTGTTCCTTTGTTGCTCATTTATTACTATCCTTATTTACATTACTATATTTATATGTTATGTACATGATTTTATAACTATTTTTTGAGAGAAAATGTAATGATTGCAAGAACAATTATTATTGCTGATACAAAAACTATTATAGTTAATTTTATTTGAATTTCTATCAAAGAACAATTTCCGCGTTTAGTATCAAATTAAATATTCATTATTAAATTCAGAATCAAATACTTAAAAGTTTAGTAATAAATTATTTATAAATATATAAAATTTGAATTGCAAAATAGAATTACGCGGTAAAATTGCATCCGCTTATCTAAAGAAAAAGGAATTATGTCTTACTATACTCGTCTGTTACTACTTCCTCCCGTTGTATATCCTTATATCGTCTGTTTCCACTGCCTTTTATTGCCCACTGCCCCTAATCTTCATTTTGCAATTCGTTTTGTATTTGGAGGACTAAAAAGGAAAGGGAAATCGTAGTTCACCTGCGTTTGATTCCAGAATATTGGGATTTGGAAAACATATTTGAATTTGTCCAAACAAAGGCGTAAAATGGTTCTTCTTATAGACTTGAGGTGAATTTGCAGTTTTAGTTTAAGCATATTTCTCCAAACAAAGACGTAAAAAGGTTCTTCTTATAGATCTTGAGGTGAATTTGCAGTTTTAGTTTAAGCTGAATCAAAACACATGAGAATGAATGAAACAAAAAAGCTCGTTGAAGAATTTGAGAATGAATGAAACAAAAAAGCTCATTGGTGGAAACCATATTTTATTGGAGATTGAGCTTAATTTAATTTATTTTATGTAGATTTAGAACGGCAGGCAAAGAGTTCACTTTCATTATTTTGCTAGTTAGTCAAAACTTTAAGCTTACTTGAAGGCCAAAAAGAGACGTACGATATACTTTTCATTTCTTTAAGTTCTAACACAGATCTGATCCCTAAGCTTAAAAAATAAGTAGTAAATCCAAAAAACTACCCAACAATATATATAAAAAAAGCACATTTCAAAAAAGCCTATTTTAGTTTGCCATTTTTTAAACACTAGAGCAAAGTAAACTCTTCCAAAACCTGATAAACTTATAGGGTATCATACGAATGGTACCTCAAGTTTATCAGGTTCTGGAAGAGTTTACCTTTCTCCAGAGCTTAAAAAACGGAAGATCAAAATAAGCTTTTTTTTCAATGCACTTCTCTTCTTCATACGCGGCGATACACAAACACTCCCATTACAGACACATCGACCTCCCACAGCTATTAACCGAAATCGCTCAAACCTAATACCTGCCGTGAAAATCGGTGAATGGCAGTGAACCGGCGAAGCCTCCTAATCAAATTCCGCGTCGACGGGGGGGGACGTCTGCGAAAAAGCGGCAGCCTCGGAAAATTTCGCAAGCGCCGGCCCCTTCATCGCTCGCACTGCTCGCGCACGTAAAACACGGCCCCCGCCGTAGCCGCCTATCTCCTCGCGTAACTCCTCTCGCTCTCGGGCCCATCGCGCCGGTGCACAGCAGCGGTTGCGCAACCCGCGGCAACCCCCGACTCCCACGCGGAATTTAGCGGAATCCGTCGCCCCATGAGAAAAGCGCCGGGGAGGCGCGGAAAAAGGCGCAATTAAGCGGTCGCGTTTTGCGCGCGGCGCCCGTTGCGCAACGGCGACACGTGAGGGGGTCACGAGCGCAGCCCGCTCTCGGGTGCACAAAGGCCCCGCGCGCGAAGAGAGGCCGCCGCCGCCGCCGGCGGAATGCAGAGAGATTGGGCAACGAGCCGCGAGCGCGATCCTTTCGAATGTGCTGATGCTGATGATGGTGGCGCCGGGAGGTCACGGGAGCGAGGGCAGACCGAGATGCGCCGCATTGTTTGCATTAAATGCCAGGAATTGTGGTGGTATCTTGCTCGGGATGACGCGTGTGAAAGGGTGGCGGGGGTGGGGTGGATCGGGAGTGCACGTTGAAGTCTGTTGGGGGAGCTTCTCAATGTGTAAATATGAAAATGTGAATAGTGACGTATTGCATGCGAGAAGATGTTTACATGTTGAATAAGTGGACGACTTTTCATATGCAATGTGTCACTATTCTCATTGTCTAAGGGGATTTCACATTTTCATATTTAGAGGTTTTTTTATTTTTTTGACTGTTTTATTTATCGATGCGTTGTGTGTGTGGTGTGGTCTCGACTTGAGAACTTTGTCAAATTGAAACTATCCTGTATAAGGTTGACCCTCTTTAAAAAAAAACCGAGGCAAAATGATGAGAGACGTTGGAATTTTTTGTTCTTTTCAATAGATTCGTGAAGTAATTTTCTAATTAACCTAAAGTTTATGTTTGAAAAAATTTTGTTAATAAAAGTCATTTTGATTTGTAACATTAAAAATTAAAATAATTGTTTAATAGGATGTAAGAGTGAATTAAATTTAGAAAAAGTGCCCTTACGCTACTACCTATATCGACAATTTTTTCACAGTTTTTAAGCACTCACATTTATAATATCTTAACTTACAACTTGTTAATAATTCTAAAACAGAAAATATTCTAAAATCTAAAAAAAAAATCATTAATTCAGCCATTAAACTCTTTATCTAAAGTAAAATTTAAATCGTAAGATACATGTTGTTTCGCGAAAACGAAGACGATAGTTGCAAAAGTAATAGAAACAAAGATCAAAGAAGAAGTTGCTAAAGGAAGATCCCTCCCTTGCAGTACTGTTTTTATTATTTATTCTAATTTATTAAGATTTCATTTAAGAGGACCTTTTAACGTTAATAAAGCATTATAATTACTATTATAATTATTATTATTTTTACAATTTCCATAGATTAAAAAGAAAATAATTTTTACTCGATTGTGAGTACAAAGTCAATTGATAAGTAAACATCAATTAATTGATAAATCGATAAAGTCAAGTGTAAATGAGCTGTGCTATTGAAATCTGGAAGATAAATAGTACACATACCACTTATTTATTAATACTCCAAGATGTTATTTCATTAGATAACATATCAAAACGATATCTAAATTTATATAAATTCAGTTTGTTTATTAATAAATCATTCCTAAACTTGTTTTTTTTTTTTCATTTTTACTTTATAAAAAACAAAAAGACGTGACTCTGACGACTAAAAATTTGAATTTACGTCCTACAAGACCATAAAACTGACGACCGCCTCTAAAGAAAAAAAAGAGTCGACTACCTAAGCAAAGAAAATTGGCCGGCCGAGCCGATGTTTATGGGCGGTGGGTACCTATCCGATAATTAAGATAAAGGAGTCGCGGCCAGGCGAGCATGACCGATCGGACTCGCAATTGATCGGGAGTCGAATTAATGGCTCTGTCCGATCGCCCCCCCCCCTCCCCCTGCACCCCGACCGAGGCATTAGTTCAAATCAGTTTCAAAATCGGCTCACCTTTTGTTCTTGCGAGAGTTCGATTGATTACGCCAACTATACCCGCACTCGCTTACTATCCGCGCGATTTATTTATATGTTAATTCGTTGATGTGGGCGCTGCGTCGAAGGGATAATTCCGGGCAGTCGTACTTGTTTATAGCGACTTTTATGGGTCGTGTGTCGTTGATTGAATTATTAAAGGAAATTTGAAAAACTTTTCGACTCTGGATAATGTGATTGTGCACATGTAGAAAATTTCTGTATTCGGATGTCGATTTGATTGATTGTCAATCATGAAATGATAATTTCCTTTTTGACGAAGTGGATAATTTTAATTGATTGTTATTAAATTCGTTTAATCTTTTGTTTCAACTTTTTTCATCCTTTCGCTCGTAAGTGATTCAGTGCCTTTACTTGGGTATCTTGTAACTCTCGTTTGAACTTGACTGTTTTCCCGCGCTTTAAGACACTTTTCAAGAACAAAACATTTAGTTTTAAAGCACACGATAAAAGCTGAAACATATTTGAGGTACAACACTCCTTTTGCATTTGAATTGCAGGAAAAAGCAGATAAAACGACCAAATTGATTTTCTCAGGCTTAGTAAAAGGTGCGGTGACATATAAAACGTGAAGGAGGTAGTTTGACTTGTAAATAACGATTTTGACCTTTCCAACTGCGAACGACCCGATCGGTCGAAAAGAAATGCGAAAACCAGGAAAAAAGGCGCGAAAAAAGATCTTGGAGTTACTCAGCAAGCAATTACCCATCACTTGCATCAATTCAAATTTAAATTCGAGAAAAAAGACACCGAATTAATTTGTAAACCTTATAATTACGCGAATAGAAGATTAAAGTGAAAATTGAGAAATCAAGTTGTCAAAATTTTTGTTTTTCTCTCGTGATTTAATTACGGACTAATTTAATTATTTATTTTTTAAAAGTGTGTACACGCGCATGCAAAATTGACAAAAAAAAAAGATTTGAATGAATAATGCAGCATGAAAATCTCTATAAATGCAAATTGCACCGACCCTTCGAAGCTCGCATTAATGCATCCAACAAACGCGTCAAGCCTCGCATACCAAAGCAAAACAATCATATACTACCTAGTAAGATCTAAACCAATTTTTTAACCCATGGCGCAGTAAACGTATATAGGAAATAGTAAAACAATTTTCCCAGAAGCTTTTTACCAATAATATAAAAAATATCTATCAAGTCATTAGTATTAAGATTGACTATTATTTATGATCAAAGTATTTAAATGGCTTAATTCAAAGGCTCGTCAGTCGGACTAACAGGAACATTTCAAAGTGCATTACGTTCTATAACAATTAATTTATAATAGTCAAGTTATTTATTTTTATAATAACGAGTGCTCTTTTAGTTTTCCTTTCTATTTCGGACTTTCTGTCTATAGGACTTTCTGTAAAGCATACACGATTTTCAGCCTAAAAATCAAACCTAAGGTTTTCTCAAAAAGGAAAAAAAAGGAAGTTTTTCTCCCACTACTCTAAAACTGAATGCAATAAAAGAAATTCAGCTTCATTTCTTCATAAAAAAGAATAAGCTAAATAATCAATACATGCTTCACAAAAACTTTGGTACGTACCTAAAATCAATAGGTTTCTTTCATCTCATTAAGCTGTAAATTCTACCCTCGGTCTTCAAAGACCCACTGTACACTCTGCATGCATGTACACAATAACACTATTACAACCCATTAAAATTGCTTAAACAAACAAAACAAAAATAAGCGACAAGAGTGCAAATTGCCGCTAAACAACAGCATCGTTTCGCGCAATCCTTTATTCGCCGTCGATCGCGCGTGCGCCGATCGGCCGATTCAATTAACGATCCCTGCAGCCTGGGCGAAAAACAATAAATTAACCGCTAAAAGCTTCGGCGCGGCCGACGGCATCCACGGACTGTTACACATCGTCTATAAATATTCAAAGCGCCGGGACGAGCTCCCGCGGCAATTAAAATATTTTCCAGGCGTTATTTGTCAACCGACGCGCCGCCGCGCATACCCCCACACGCGAGAATTCGATTGCGCCGCGCTGCTCGTCCTTTTTAAGGAGCATCGGAGGAATTTTTTTTCTCTCCCTCGCCTATGACGCTCGGCGGGCCGGGAATGCGGCGGGGAATCCGCACTTTTTCCGTGAAAGTTTGTCTTCGGTATTTACAGCGGCTTGCGGGAAAGCTTTGTGCGATCGCGGGGAGGCAGTTGAGGTATGTCGATTCGCCGTTTGAAGTGGGACTATCGCCGAAATCGAAGAAAAATGCATTTTTCGTTTTCGAGGTTTAGACGAAAAAATGTTTATTTGATTCTGGGGATTCTTTATAGGTAAGTTATGTTCCTTATAATGCAAAGAAGTGAAAGTATACTTTAATTTGGAGGACTCTGGTAAAATCCAGTTCGCAGGAAACTTTTTGATCAACAGCTCATTTTTAATAAAGAAATAGAATTATTGTAGGTAATTTTAGATGAAAACGCGCAAGAAATGGTAGGAATTACCTTTTTTTTAATGTTTATACTTCAGTTATATTAATGTAACTGAATGTTCAGGAAAAAAATTTTATATTCCAATGAATAAAAATTCAGTTCATCATTTGTGTAATAATTTTTATTAACGATGGAGTGAATTTTTTATTTATTTGTGTACGGATTTATGTGGTCACTGGATTAATTTTTTATCGTAAACAGGTTAAGTATGTATATATGGGTACGTGATAAATTCAGTATGCATAAAGCAACGGTAGCCAGTTTTTACTGTATTCAGTAGCTCTACATAAATTTTTTTTAATTCCCTTGATGAATAAGATGTAATTTGTAAGGAAAGTGTTATGTTACTCAAGACTAATTTGACACATCTACTTTTTATTTTATTAATATACTCATATTTAATGTTAATTTTATCCATCTGAAACACGAAAATACGTTTTTTTTAATTTCACGCAACAAATCGAATATTAAAGAATCTAATTAATAAATTTCGGGTCATTAATCATGGTACGATTTTTTTTAATTAATTGAAGAATTAAGAGTTTTATATCTAATAAATGTGCAATTAAATTTTACATGATTTTTTCAGAAACAATTAGGTTGCATTTTTTAAATTTATGAATAAAATTATAACATAATTTAGCAAGTAAAAAACGTGTGTCCTCACATACTCTGTAAATCCTTTCTGTCAAATGTAACTTAATCGTTATTTCTTTTATTTTTATTGAAAACATTCCATTTTAAACAATAAATTTCTGATCACATATCAATAGTTTACCAATTAGATCTTACATGATTTTTTTTTCAGAATAAATTAGGTTACATTTTTTCAATTTTTACATAAAACACCCAATTTCAATATTAAGAAAAACCATATTTACAGAAAAACTACTACGTAAATTCTTAAACTAATTGCAGCTGGTTAAGAACACACTGGAAAATTATAAAATTATCTCCCTCTAAAAATTACAAAAAAATTACGTACATTTTCATAGTAAAATCAGTAATTCCTCCCGAAGTTACCTTATTTTTTAAAATTCCCAAGTAACGTCCCCAACCCGCAAAAAAATTTATAGCAAGTACACCGCATTATATTTTCTCAGCCAACAGATTACCCGGCATGAATGGAAACTCACTTAGCTCACTTTCCCTCGGCTCCTTTGTCCCGGCTACCGCGACACGAAGCTCCATAAAGCCGCCCAATCATAAATTTCCGAGCAAATCACGCGAACCCAGACTCCGCGCTCCTTTTTTTCCCCCCTCGTCTCCAAACCCCCCGTAACAAGAAAACCGCCGATACACACCAGAGACCCCCTCTTAGGGGTCATTTCGCAAGCGGCAGCCCTGCTGAAGGAAGTCATTAGGCTCTCGAACAAAAGACCGCAGCGTCGACTCGTACCCGCACACAAACACACACACAGCGCTGACCTTTAAACTCGACGCCGTCGGAGCATCGCGTCACCTGTGTGCCCGGCCGCATTAGAGAGGAATGCGCCTTGCACGATTTTCGCGCTCGCGTTCAATTTGCAATTCGAAAGTGCGCGGGACGAGCGAGAGGAGCCGATGGGGGCGCCGTTGCGAAATTATACCGGGGGGGCGGCCGTGTAGTGCCCTGTAATCGCTCCGGTTCGAGCGGTCCATTGTGTGCTGATGCCCGGGCGCTTTGCATGCGCGGCGACGGCTTTCGGCGAGCGACGCGAATTTTGACGAGCGGATGAGGTGGACTGATTCTCTATTTTTTTTTTAGGAAAGCGGGGAGGGTGAAAGGTTCTGGTGCTGATTTCGTTTGATGTGCACTTTGAGTTTGATAAATGAAGATAGACAAATGATGTAGTAAAAACTGCAATGGACGATTTTAATGTTTTCGCAGATTGTAGTGACATTGTTAGGAAAAATTTCAATTGTATTCTGGAAATCTAAGAAAATTTTACTGTAGCTTTAATAAATTTGTCAAGAAAGTACTACATTTTTTCTAAAATGTCTTAGAGAAAGAAAGAGAGAAAGAGAGAAGGAAAGAGACAGAGAAAGCATTAACATTGATTATTGCACTATTTAGTTTTTTTAGAATTTTTTAGAACAAAAAGTAGTTTTATTATTTCTATTATTTATTTTAAAAAACATATACTGTTATCATCATTATTTTATTTCGTCGTTCCTAACGAAGAAAAGCACATTTCAAAAAAGGCCTATTTTAATTTGCCTTTTTTTAGGCGCTAGAGAAAAGTAAACTCCACTAAAATCTGATAAACTAAGGGTATCATACGAATGATACCTCAAATTTAGCTGGTTCTGAAAGAGTTCACTTGTCTCTAGTGCTTTAAAAATGGCAAATTAAAATTGGCCTTTTTTGAAATGTGCTTTTCTTCGTTAGGAACGACGATTTCGAGATAAATGTTAAAAAACCAATTATTCCCTACTATTTTTAAATTATGGATCTACATCGATAATAGTTAAAAAATCAAAATTTAATTTATTATCTTTTGTTCACTGAGAAAAAAAATTATTGTTACTAAAGAAATGTTACTTGATTAAAGCAACATTTACTTGCTTAAAGTAATATTTACTTGAATCAACTGAAATTTATTTAAAACAAATAAAATTTATTTAGTAACAATAAGCTTTTTTCTCAGTGTATTTAAAAAAACATATACTGATCGTTACTTTCAATTTATAGTTGCATTTTATTAAGTATCATTTAAATATTGATAGAACAGAAAAAAGTATTTTCAATTTATATACATAGCCCGTAGTATTAGCGTAGAAAATCAATTTTATAAACTATCGTAGAGTTTAAAAAAAGCTGATAAGCTGTGGATGATTTTCTGAAAAGGTTCAATGTTTTTCGTGTAAACACCGTGGTATCTTCGTTGGATAAGGTGATGTTTCGCAATTTATAATTTTACTCTCATCTTAAAATAAATTAGGTTTTACAAAACATTTCAATTAATCGCAAAAATTTAAGATTCAACCTTACATAACGCAATCAAGATTTACTTTTGCGGAGTTTACACGAAAAATGTTGCGCTTTTTCAAAGAGGCATCCATATATTTCAGTAGATAATGTCCGAACTAGGTAAGACGTAATCCTATATTCAGTTTGCCGTGCTTGTACTGTTAAAGTATCAAATGTTAATTCTGATTTACTTATAAACCGATCCAAAATTATTCAGATCATTTACAGAGATAAATAATTAAACACTAATTTTTCAAAATTAAATTCCCACGAGAAACTATTTTATGGAAATTTTGTAAGACTCCTATTAAAAATTTTCCTAAACTGAGCAAGATATACTTCGTTACTATAAACTATCCGTAGATATATAAAAAGCACATTTATTTATACTTTTATATCATCTTATAAAGAAAGCTTTAAAATAAAATTTTAAAGAAAAACTAGTAGAATTTTTTTATTTTCTACATTAACTTTTGTTGACATTGACTGCACAGCCCGAAACTTTGGATAAATCTTTAAATAATTCAAAAAAAGAATTAATTCTTAGCATGATATATTCGTTCCAACTGCATTACTAAAGGCAATAAATAAAAACAAAATTATCATAAATATGTGACGAAGTTATATTTTTCTCGACTTCACAGCTAACTGAAAAGTAAGGTCACCGAAAAAAATAAAAGTCCACCGCAGCCTGCGACCTTACTTTCTTAATCCATCGATTTCGTGTGTCGATGAAAAAATACGGACTCGGAATAAACTCAACGGAATCGGAATTAATTACCCCCGAAATTATCACCGTGAATAACGCGCGCGACTTTCGACTCCGCGTTTATTCACCCTGCAACTCGCGCCGTGCACTTTCGTTCATTATCGCGTCGTAAAAAAAGAAGCGTATCTGCCAAATCTTAACAAAATTTATTTCATCCGGCTCTGCTCGTTTAAAGCACACGCGGCATTAATGATGCGATCTTAAACGAAGTTTTATGATTATTTCTCGTATTTCTGTTCGACGTGAATCGAATAATTTCGTAGTGGATACTGTATTCTTCGATAGAAAAAAAATATTAAATCACACAATCAAAATAAGTTAAAATTTTTTATGTATTTCATTATTAAAGTTTTTTTAATTTATATTGAAATATAAATTAAATAATACGAACATTAAAGTAGGTGTTTAAAATATTTTCTGCATTCGCAAAGAATTAAATATTTATGTTGAATTGAAAAATAAAGAAATAATTAAAAATTTTAAATAATTCAAAATGTAATATAGCAATGACTTGACACAAATAATTAAAAAATATTATCAATTGAAATATCCCTACTCATTTTACTGACAGTACATTATAGTGAAATTTACAGTGTACAAATTTCTTTTAAAAGTATATTATATAATTACAGTCTCCTACGCTAAAATAATGAAAGTGCAACACATTACTCATTTATAATGATTAATTTATCACGAAAATCACTTTACATAATATACATTACTATCACTGAAAAGATGTACCTCCACACGTGTAATACTCAACGTAAACATTTAAATTCAACTCAATTCCGTGGAAATGTGACAATTGCAGTGCACCGCCGCAATCATCAATAATAGTCACCGCCGCAAATGAGCAGTCGAAGAAACCCAAGTTCCGGTGTACTTCCACTCTCCTCACCTCTCTTTTCCAGTACCACACTTAAAAAAAAGAAAAAGAAAGAAGGAAGAAGGGAGAGAGGGTCCCGCGGCTCGCACACACGGCTGGAATGCCGCTTGCCTCGCGGCGAGCGCGCGTAAGAGAGATAGAGCGAAAGAGAGAGAGGGAGAGAGAGAGAGAGAGAGAGTAGGAGGCGAGCGTTTCATTCAAGAGGCGACGGCCACGTGCCCGAGGCTCTCAACCCGTTATGGCCGAGCGTCCCGCGCGCGCGCGAGCGGGACTGGACCCCGACGGGGGAGGGGGGGCCAGGCGTCTGAACTCTCCCAAAGGAACGACCTCGCCGCGGCGGCGCGAGTCCGAGTGTCTCGCGCGCGCGCGAGCGGGGCCGTATAATTATGCGCCGCGCGCCGCCGAGAATTTCGGATGAATGGCGCGGTTTTCGGGATGAATGGGCAGGTGTATATGTATACGCGGGGCCCCGACGCTCTCAATGGGAGTCCGAGCGCCGCGGCGCGGAATGACAATTTCTTCTTTTTTTTCTTATGGTCTCACTGTTTCTCTCTCTCTCTCTCTCTATCTCTCTCTCTCTCTCTCTCTCGCACACACTTACAAGGGAAGAGTATGGTAATAATTAATACATTGTTATCGGTTAACATTCACACTGTGGATATTGGCGAAATAGACGTACATTAATATAGCTAATATAATTAAACAAAATGTTTTAAACTGAATTTCTAAGTAGTTTATCACTAGTTTATTTTCCTAAGGGATTGCGCGTCTAAAACATTGAGAAAAAAGCTTATTGTTACTAAACAAATTTTACTTGATTTAAGTAAATTTCAGTTGATTCAAGAAAATATTGCTTTAATTCAAGTAAATGTTACTTGAATCAAGTAACATTTCTTTAGTAACAATAATTTTTTTCTCAGTGAACAAAAGATAATAAATTGAATTTTGATTTTTTAACTATTATCGATGTAGATCCATAATTTAAAAATAGTAGGGAGTAATTGGTTGTTTAACATTTATCTCGAATTTTGATCGACCTCGAACAAATTTTCTATAAAACGAATGAGTAACAATACACAACCAAATAATAACAGTTGAAATGTAAGCAGGAACTCAAGGCGCGAAATCTGCGCTCGAATTAACTATTTTTTTTTAAATTATATAAAGAAATTTGTTAAGTATTACGAAATTCTTACCCACGCACACATAAAGCACAGTATATAAACACACAGTATACAATAAAGAGAAAGAGAGAAGGATAAAGAGAGATAAAGAGGTTTTTATATTATCTTTTTCTCTGCCTCTCTCTCTCCTCTTGCTTTGTCTCTTCCTCTCTGACGTGTGGACGGTCTTTTACTGGGTTACGGAAAAGGCGGGATTTTTGGGCGTCGGGAAGTAACGGGGCTTTTTTTTACGAGATGTACTTTTGATTTATGCGACCGATGTACGCTGTCAAGTGGCTGTCTTTTGTGTACGCGCGTTTGAGGTTCGACTGACGATGTACACGCGGAACGGAAAGGTTTACCGACTCGTTACGACTCGAGCAGTGTATTAAAGAGTAATTTTAGTTTGATGAATGATTTATGACAAACTTTAATTTAAATTGAAGTTAGAAATAAGAATTTTTTTTCTGGTCTATCTAATTTTGATTTTTTCCATTACTTTTCCATTTTATTTTTATAAGTATCTAATTTGTTACATCATAATCATTTGCTTTTTAAAAAAAAGCAATAGGAGGACAGTAATTTATGCGATTCATGTTTTTATCGAAAAAAAATAATGATTTTGGACCAAGAATAGAGATTTCAGCGTGCGACGCTGTAAAAAAATAAAGTCAAAATAGATTCGAACATTTTTTTTGTGACACTCGACTCTCTTTCGCGATTTAAAACAGATATGTTAATTGGATCCTTGACTACATTTTCGAATACTACGCATTATTCGAGTTAAATTTGAAAAATATCAAGCATTTAAACTGCTGTATCAATACTTTGATAGGCTGTCAAAATTGAAAAAATGATTTTCTATTAGTCTTTCTTCTAGAGGCAAGAGCTAAAATTAAATTAAACGATATAAGCGAGAATATTACAAATGGAGTTTCAAAACTAGTATGTGCCGCTTGTTACGCATTTATTGATCAATTCAATAAAACGTACAAAACTACTAAAATTTCAGTGATGGGCTACCACGGTAAAGTTTATCACGGTTATTCGAAGGTACTTAAAACCCTACGATAAGTTGTCCCATTTTGATGCAATTTTAGTAATAATTGATTGCAATAATTATAAAACCTCAATCGATTTTTTTCAACGATTAAAATAATTTTTTAGTGTAATCAGTTACAATCTTGTAAATGGTGCAGCACTAGTAGCTTTCTTTAGCACCTAACTGTTCAGATTTTATGGGGGTATATATAAAACTGAAACAGCTGACTCTTTAGTGAGAGGAAAGCGTCGGACTCAGTGTCCACCTGGCGGTAAATGAACGAGTTAACATGACAGATTTGATAAGGCCTAATCGCGATTTTATTAAAATGAGTTTACATTGAGTGAATTACTCGATGTAAATAAATCGAAGGCTCAGTTTATTTGCAACACTTATTTAGTCGAGTTGAAGCGCTGCGAGGTGTGATGCCCGAAAACTTTAAAATGACAGTAAATAAAGATTATTAATAAAATCGAATTAATGGTTTAAAAATTTATTTAGTCTACTCGTATTGGTAGTGTTTTTTTCTATTTAAAAATCACAATAATTTATTAACTTTTCGAATTTGGACTTGTAAATTATTAAAAATTATTATTTATTAAGAAATTGATTGTAAATTCAATAGCTTATTTAAAATTGATATTTATGATTACCCGGAATGACTATAGAGATACATACTAATAAACACCTTGTTACTACAATTTCCTACAAAATGTCATTTAAAGAAAAAAAAAATGGAATCTCAGCATTAATTGAAATCACATGATATGCACATTCGAGCGTAATCTTGTTTTCGACGTTGCGTGAAAAGCTCGCTCACAATTTACAATCGTAATTTTTCTCTAAAAAAAAAAAAGAAAAAGAATCGCTCTACCTCGCAGCCTCGACAAATTGATAATCCGCAAAAAAAAGACTCCGAAGTACTTAATAACCATCCCATCGATCGCGAAAGCGAAAAAAAAATTCAAATCCGCGCGCCGTGAATCACCCACGCCGATCGCATTGAATAAACATCAGGTATGGGGAGGGGGGGCAAAAAAAGGCGAGCGACGCTCGGTGTATTATTGGCAAAAATAATCGGAGCGCGCACGTGCGGGATAAATCGCGCGCGGCCTCCGCGACCGTGCAGCATCCGCAATCGTAAAAACATCGGCGATAATAAAATGGCGCGCGGCTGCGGTACCGTAAGCGGCGATAAAATCTCCGCGGATATACGGAAACCAGCGCGGAACCTCGCGAGCGAGCCCGTCATTATTCCCGCGCGCGCGACCCGAAGCGCGCGGAATTTTACGGAGACCTCGTTCTTTTTTTTGGTACGTGTGTGTGTGTGAGTGTGGGTAGGAAAGGGAGGTGATTATAGCGAGAAGTGATTCGTTTTCTTTTTTTGGAAGCTTTCGGAGTTGAAATTTTTCTTGCAAGCAAAAATTTTCGCATGATTTATGGCCGGTTTTTAGCCAGTTTCTTTTTTAATTTTTAAAATTTTTGCTCTTTTTGTAATGCCGTTTTGTTAGTTTCTGTTGCGTGTAGGTATGATAACGCATTACTCCGTTAGGAAGTGGGAAATTATTCACTTTTTATCTGATACACATTGGCTATATTTGTTTTTATTTATTTTAAATTGGTTTCGCGGAATTTATAAAATAAATCAAAAATTTATATCTATACATTGTAATTTAAATTGTGTATTGGTAAATATTTTAAGGAGGAATTGTTATTTTTTTATTGTCTTTATAGAATATTATGAAAATTTAATCAAATGTTTATGATAAAACATTTGTAACATATGCAAACTTATGAGGATCGGTAGTGTTAAAAATGGTTATAACACTTTTGTGTTAAAAATTACACAAAGTTTATAAAAATAATAAACATATGTTCAAATATTTGAGTGTTAAAAAGAACTGCGTTTTTTCTCACAGACGGTATAAAATTTTGCATTAATTTTTTAATAATATAAATTCACCACAAGTAAGGTATTTGAACATAAAGTTGAAACTTTTAACGCGACGTTTTATGGAAAAGTCGCTTTAAAAAATACGATTTCTCTTTCAACTTCTAAAAATTATTAAAAAAAACTATTTTTTTATGTTAAATGCTAACATTTTTAAAACTGTATTCGAAATTGAGGATGACTACAAGTTTTACCATCTTCACGATATATCGTTTAAAAGAGTCAGTCCCATGCTATTAGCATATATCTCTATTACAGCAAGGTACAGGCCGTTTCCAAAGTTTATGTCTAATTTTGTTTTAATCATTTTCCAAAAGCTTTAATGATATTTATTATTTTATGTGTACTATAAACTACTAAGCTCCTTATGCTAATCCCATATATATACCGTCTAAATATGAAAATATGATATTAATTTAAAAAAAGTGAATAGTGACTAAATGCGTATGAAAAATCGTTCACTTATCAAACAAGTGAAAGAGTGTCACACAATTAATTACCCTGGTAGAAAATTCACCATAAATTGACCAAAACTGGTCAATAAAGAAGGCGATTGACCATAAATTGACCAATTTATGATTAATTTTCTAGGATAAGTTTCACATAATACGTCACTATACTTACACACACATTTCCCAAACAGATTTTCCCATTTTCAGATTTAAACACTACGCTTTCCAGCGCCAATAAAAAAAAACAAAATTAACTTTCAATACCCACTGCAACGCACGATACAGCCCCCTTAAACGACCGCGTCATTTTTTTCTCTCTCTCCGCGTGTATCCTACCAGCACAACCGGGCGGTCATTGAGAGGCCATTCGCGAGATTTACGAGCGTTTCATCACGCGAGCGCCGCTTCGCCAAATGAAGCCGTCCGGCTGCGGGAAAAGCGCGCGCGCGACGATAAAAGCGGAAAAACGCCGGGGCTTTATTGTTATTGGGAACTGCCCGTTTTGGCGGGTATCCCCGCGCTCGAGTTAATTACCCCGGCCGTTAAAAAGGCGCGCGCGCGCGGCCAATTGGATTTGTTCCTTTATCTTTTTTAAGTAGCGTCGCGGTGTACACACGGGAGAATACGAAGGAAAAAAAAAAGCGCCGTTATTAAGCGACGACCGTCGCCGCGAGAACGACCTCTGCGAATTGACTCGGCGCTAAACGACGAGTTTAACCATTCATTACTCGCATGTGAATGGACTGGAGTTTTTTTTTTTTTTTTAATATTGTGGGAAATTTTTCTTTCGTTTTATTGATGGTTGTAATTGTTACGGTTTAGGAAAAATTTGTGGAAATGAAAAGTTTTAATGGTTATCTTTTGTAAATGTGTAGTGTGCAAATAAATTGTTACTTATAATCTGGGGGATTGTATCTTATCTGTCGGCTGTAAATTATGTACCTTGCGATTATGATCTTGTATTATGCATTAAAATATCGATTTGCGATGTAAGATGTAAAATAAAGTAAAATAAAAATAAAATAAAAATTATGTTTACTACTCTATTAATATGAAAGAATGGGAAAAAGAGAAAAAAACTGCTATAATCTATAACTCCCTTTCTAGTTTTATGAGAATTAAAGCTATTGGTGCCTTTAAAATTTCAATTATGTCGCTTAGTGAAACTTTTTAATAATTTTTTTAAAATATCTTCTATATTTAAATTTGATTATTGTTGATATGTTTATTTTTATTGTTAATTTTTATGTAAGGGCAATACCCGTTTAATATTAAATAAATAAACTCAAAGATCAGGTTCAGTTTTTTTTACAATTGGAATATGTTTATTTACTTTTTCATATTATGAAAATAATCAATTTTAATCAAAAAATTTTATTTAGCCTATATATGGTTGATTCAGTTCATAAGATACTACCTTGTAAATGTTTCTAATTGAATAAACTAATAATCTATTTAATTATTTAACATTTTTAATTGGAATACAATGAAATGGTAACCTATTCATAATTAACATAATAATATTATTTTAATAAATGTAAGTAGACTGCATGTAAATCCACTTCACCCTAACAACACTATTAGAAGCTGTGCATTGAAAGGAACGCAAATTTGTCGTTGTCGAACGCGAATTAACTTAAAAAAAAAAGATCAAGACATCGACGCTTAGCATCGTTAATCCATATCTCCATAAGAAACTGCAATAATATTTCAAAGCGAATCAGTAATTCAACTGACTTTGAGATTTATAATCTCCCATTATACAATCGCTCTTTTTAAATCAGATAAATATTCATAGCCGCGCGCCGATAGATACAACAAAAGTTAGTTACGATCAAGTTCATTCGAATTTAGACTGAAAAAAAAATGGCGTTTAAAACCGGTCAGGATACCCGGAGCGGGGATCCCCTCGCTCGTACAATTACATAGTGTGCAACGAGTGTTTCTCTAAAAATAGTTTTACACGAATTTTGTATGTCTTGATGCTTGTGCGATGATATCTTGAAATTAGCTATTTACGATTTTTACAGTGTATCTACGATCATTTTTCTTCTTAGTTTTCCAAAGTATCTAAAACACAGTGTGCTATCAAAATCTGAATTTTTCATAAGTGTATATACTTTTTTCCTTAATATGTGAAATTATAAATTTAAGGCGAATTCATTAATCGACGAATAATCAGAATTTTTTGAATTTATGAATTAGAAATAATTATACTTCATTACAAAACATAAAAAAGGTTTTACAGCTCTCAAATAAATGGAGAAATTAGTTCTTTTGAAAAGTACAGTTCCATCTTTAGGCTCTTTTTTTTACTTGGCACTAGAATTTGCCGAAAGGTTACAAAAGAAGATGCTATATATTCAAGAGGACATAAGTGTATTGTTCTCGGCATAAGAACGTAACTACATGCTGATCCTTACAAAACATCAATTTAATGAAAAAAAAAGAACCATAAAAGTGTAACATTTTTACTTCGCACCCGGAAAAGAGGCTTGACTTCCTGCTAAAAGAAAACTCAAGTTTCTCAAAATCTTAAAAAAATGTACCTTTGCCCTCTTGCTTAACAGAAGAATAAGCGAACCCACTCCAACAAAAAAAAAACTAAAAATCAATTTCTTCCGTCCCTCCGCCGACATCGACCGGCGCAAAAAAATGTCCCGCCTCGTCGGTAAACATGAAATCCCTTGCGAAAGAGCAATGCTCCCGAGCCGGGCGAAATTTCGCTCGGCGTAGAGACGACGAGGCGCGCGTATATGTAAGAAAGAGCCGAGAGGAGAGGAAGGACCGCGCAACCACGCCCATGCGGGGACGACGCGCGCGCCCGATCGCCGCGACGCGATACACGCGCGTGCACTGCGCACGTGCGCTCTCGACTACATGCCTCATTATCCGGCGATATGCGAATGCACCGGAGGAGCGAGGCGCTTTTGCCCTTCGATCATCTCGCGAGAAAGAGAGAGAGAGGTTGCTTTATTAAGCGCAGGAATGGATTTAGCGCGTTGCACCCTATTGTGTTGTGCCAGTTTTATAAGGGCCGTTTTGGATTTTGTTGTTTTGTTCGCTTTACTGTATTTGTATTTGTTTATTGTAGGTAAGATTTTTTTCGCGATTATGGTAATTAGTGAAAATAGTTATATGTAGTCAGTAGGATAGTTAAATTGTATTGAAACGATTTGTTTAAACTGGATTTTGAGTAGTTAAAAGTGTCACTATAGCAGATTATGAATTATACAAGCAGTTGGTTATTAAAATTAACAGACGGAAATTTTCTAAGCATCGTAATAATTTATTTAATCGTAAAACTGTATTAAGCGCAAAAATGGATTGGACGCGCTCTATCCCACTGTGTATTGCGTCAGTTTTTAAGGGCCGTTTTGGATGATCGTTTATGATTAATTTGTGCTAGGTATACTTCTATCGTGTCTATTACCTCGCAAATCGTCGCTCCTAACTAAGAAAAGCACATTTCGCGATTCCCCATGAAGAAAAGCACATTTTACAAAGATCCAGTGAAAAAATTATAGTGCATTTCGTGAGCTTCCTCCTTGATTAGTACACGTTGTTAAAAAACGTTAAATGTTTTAAAACCGTTTATTAAACGTCCTCCTGAAAATTGATGCTGTTAGGCCTACAAAAAGGCACATTTTGTGCTTTTCTTCGCGGCAAAATCCGAAAAGCGCGTTTCTTCGTGGGATAAAAGTGAAATGAGCTTTTCTTCTTCGGGAAGAAATGAAATGTGATTTTCTTCGTTAGATGTCGACGGGGCGATTCACTGAAAATGTAAAATAGTATTTTTTATATTTAGAGATGGTAAAATTTGTCAGAGTGACCTGAATAATATCAACATATTATTTATTTTATTTAAGTTTTTTCATAGTAGCATTCATCATATAAATATAGGTACAAGTGAATCCTAAAGCAATTACTAATGAAGTAACGTCTGTGTAATCCGAATGATCATACAAATGACGTAAAATTGTTAATGTTTCTTTTTACGATTTCGTGCAATTAGAAAACGCTAGATTAAGATCAAAAGGTGAAGATTGCTTTAACAAACAAGTGTTGACTTACGAATAAC
Source organism: Eurytoma adleriae (assembly GCA_900480045.1). Taxonomy (NCBI): domain Eukaryota; kingdom Metazoa; phylum Arthropoda; class Insecta; order Hymenoptera; family Eurytomidae; genus Eurytoma; species Eurytoma adleriae. The sequence goes on along the minus strand of UXGC01001429.1, from coordinate 2,072 downwards.
TTAACTCTTGAATCATCTAAAAAGACATAGAAACGTAAATTTCATACGATATGCATCTCTTGCATTAAAGCAAATACCGCATTCTTCGCATAAGGAAATTATTAGCAGAGAAAACATCTAAATAATCAACGATCAGCTTATCAAAAGATAAAGAGACTGATTGCAAATCCATTACGAAAAAAAGTTCTTACCTATACAATTATGCATTTTTCACGTTGCATTAAACATATATTTTCCTTTTTTCACCTCGAACAACACCCAACTCCTCAAAAAAAATTTTGAGACACCACAGTATGTAAATAAACAATATCTCCGCAAAAATAGGAGACCCATTCCGAGAAAATTGAAAATCAGCAGCCGCTACTTTCCACCGGCGACGCCAGGCTCGCATTAGCGTGGCGGCTGCGCGAAAATCACGAGCGCGCCGGCCATCGGGCTATTTCAGTGTATGCAAAATCTGCTACGACTTACCGGTGTGTATTCGCTGGTGAGCCTTGAGGTGCGAACTCTTCGTGTAGACCTTGGTGCATCCTGAAAGGAGAAAAGAGCGTATTACGCTAGGGGACCCGTGTAGTGTATGTATATGCTATACATATGCGCGCGACAAAAAGCCCGGCGGCTCGTTCTTTTTCAATTTTCCCGCCGCGCGCGAAACTTCTCCTCTTTCCCTTTTTTTTCCTCTTTATTTTCTCTCGCGGAGCCGCCTCTTTTCTCCGAGCGTCGTTTTTCGACTATTCGCGCGCGATGTTTATTCATCTCTTATGGTAATGCGGTTAGTATTGTTTGGATTTCGAGATACCGGCCGCGGCGATAAAGACGTTTGCGTTTGTAAAATTTCTGTTCTTTTTTCTCGAAATTTTTTGCGGTTTGCCGGTCTATTTATAGCCTTATTTATTGGCTTATTTACTAAGCTAATTTTTGAAGTTTATATTTAGACTAAAGTTCAAAATTTTTTTTAAATTTATCTTTCTTTTAAATTTGTCTTTATAGTTCCAAGTTCGGTTACCTCTGTAAATAAAAAACTAATAAAATCGTTAAATAACATTCGCGAGCTTTGTTAATTGATTTTACAAAACAAATTTTGATTTTCGATTTGCTTAGTTACAAATTAAAGATGCACATTTAAAATGAGTCTTCAAGATTGAATAATTGAAAATGAAATTTAAAAGAAAATGTCAAATTTACTTTTTTTTAATTTAATTTTTTAAGATAAAAACAACAAGCTTAAGACTTCTTTTAAACGTTAAATAATGCAATATTGTAGTAGATAAATAAAATCAAAATTTTTTGTGTCTCACAATTAATTAAAATTTAAAAATATTACAAAATTATGCAACAAAGATGTAAAGCTGGGCGGAACCGACCAGTTTATGGCTATGACTAATTGGTGATTTCTACTAATGTTTATACACGTGCCTTATCAAGAAATTTAGAGAAATGTTCAGAAAAAAGTAAAAGATCCACAGAAATTTCATTTTCGCAAAATCAATACCCAAGTTTCACAGGCAAACCACCAAAACCACCACTTTTACTTCATTTTTCAGCTCAATAAAGCAGCTATTATTGCTTAACTAAAAAAGAATAACACAATCCTTACCCTCTAAATCTGACTATGTAAAAACTGTGAAATTCACATACATAAATGTGACTATTGACATAAATTCGTTCATATTTCAAATATGAACAACTTTTCACATGAAATACGTCAATTTTCACATATTCGGATTTAGAGAGTACCTTTCTAGTTAAGTAAAAATTGACACGACTCACCTATGAAATCACAATGGTGTACCCGGCGCTTCTCGAGCTCCGGGTTGTTGCGCCGGTTGAACTTGGTGGTCACGGAGGAGGGCGGCTGGATGCGGTGGTGCACCGCCGCCGCCGCCGTGCCAGCCAGCTGCATCGCGGGCTGGGGCGGCTGGGGGTAAGGCGGGGGCGGCGTCCGCCGCGGCGGCCCGCCCAGCGGCGAGCCCGGGTCCGAGATCGGCGGCGTCAGCGGCGACACGTACATCAGCCGCGTCATCGAGCCGTACAGCGCGGACGTCGCGCTCGCGCCACCCGCCGCCTGCTGC
>UXGC01001428.1:0-23819 GCA_900480045.1 Eurytoma adleriae | reverse complement strand
CAAATCTACGCGTCAAACTGACCAATCACAATCAATAGAGGCTTCACTTTTCATCATTCTCTTTTTTAGTAAGGATTATTAAAAAAAATTAACTTATTATTTTTTCATTTTTTAAAATGCAGATTTCTTATGTTTAAAATACTTCTGCAGCGGTTTTTAACGTAGAAAAGAATATTTTACACTAAAACGAAAGAGTAGAAGTGCTGTTTTTTTTCCTTTTTAGGGAGAAATTTATTTGTTTCTGCTGTAGAAAAGTAGTCTTTTCTGTTGTACATTCAAGAACCACGTAAAAAGCTTAATTTTCTATGCTACTTTTAAATTTTTAAAATATTATATATATCATACCTTCACTACTAATGGTAATTGAAAAATTTTTAGTTCTTATAAAAATCAAAATAACAGAATAAATCAGCTGTAAAGAAGGAAATAGGTGGTTCGATCACTGTGTAAATTATTAAGTAAAATCGCACTAGATTTACTATTCTACTACATATTCTATAATTTATTTAGATGGAGGAAATACTGGAAAAAGGGCAAACTTTATTATAAAATTACAATTTTTCTAAAAAAATTTTTCGCTAAAAAACTTTCTCCAAAATTTATAATAATTTATAATTTTTATCTAGTTTGAAGTCTGACCTCAACCTCGAAGATTGTACAGTAAATTTGCCTTCATTATTTTTTCAATGTGCACATCTACATATGCATACAGATCAAACATTTTTTCTTAAGACGTGAACTAAGTCCGATTTAGTGATCCAAAGTACCACTTTTCCGCTCTAGTGCAGGAAACTAGTATTTTCTCGCCCGAGTGCAGAAAAGTGGCACTTTCCATCCGCAAATCAGTTCGCAAAGTCAAATTGCACAAACATCAACATGAAAAAAAAATCCGCAATTCACATCCTTTCCACCCGAATGATCGTGAAATTGAGCAGCTCGAGGTTTAACCTCGTTACTCCAATCGCTACGCGATATCCCCCGCGGCACGCTCGATTTAATAAGGAGCGTCCGCCGGCCGGTGCAAACACTCCGCTCGCTAACGATCGCAATCAGCGATCCCCCAATCTAAACAAAATTTCGCCTCGTCGGCCCCCGGTGCCGAAATAAAAAAAAAAAAAAAAAAAAATCGGCCAAAGTCGAGAAAGAGCGCGTTAACGAACGCGCGATGACAACGACAATGACGGCCCCCCGTAACGAGGCGCTTTTCCGCATAAAATTGCGCGCGAACTCGCCCGGGGGGTGGGGTACACCGCACCGACACCGGCCGGAGTCAATTTGAAAATGCAAATTTTCTCGGGGCGGGGGGAGGGGACACCGCGGCAGACGGGAATAAGCGCGCGCGTCGCTCCGCCCTGGACAAAAAGCGAGATTGCGTTTGCGCTGGGTGGGGTCGGACAACTCTTTGTTTTTCGAGTGGGCTCTTTTTCCACGGGGGGCGCCGGAATTTTCCGTAAAAATTGTAAGCCCCGTGTTTGCATCCAAAGGGCCTCGGCTTATATTTTTAGATTGTTTTTTTCCGCTCGGGAAAATTGAATTTCATCGAATGAATATGCGTCCGCGGGTTTTTATCTTTTTAATTTTAGTCTATTTAAATCGAAGTTTATTTATATACGAAGTCGTGAAATTAAAGTTGATTTTTCCGCGATAAAGGGAGAAATATACTAAGTGCGAGTTGAAGCGCGGTCAAAAGCTTCGGTGGAAAAAGGGGCGGAAAGCGTAAACGGCACGGGAGGGGGGTTGGCTGAAAAGCGAGCGCGAAAAAAAGGGGCGAGGAAGGAGAAAAGCTCGCCCACGGGAGGACACGACATTACCAGAATTGCGTCGTATTTACGAGGCCTTTGCGAATCGTTGACGCTTTACTACCCACCTCTTAACCGACCCTTTCATACTTGCGCATCAACCACTTCATTCTCTCTCTTACCGCACTTACCAATGATTCATCATTTACTTTTTATTTTTTCTTCAATATACACGGAGAGAAAATTTACTGGAAAGTTTATCGTAAAATCTAGAAAAAATCAACAGTGATTGTAAAAAATAATAAGAAAGTTTGATAAATTAAAAGTTACTATATTTGCAGATAAAATTGCTGTAATAGCGAGAAAAAGTTACTACGGACTTAGTTATTAGTTTTAAATTATTAAACATGAGTGTAGCAATTTTAAGTCTAGAAATTTTTTTCGTTTGGTTAGTTTATTATTTTCGTTACTTTCGTTTACTGTAGGGGTGTTTTTAGATGGTGTCTTATATTTGTTATGAATCTGAAAAATGTGCATGGCATATTTGAAGTAGAAATAAATAAGAAAACTTCATCTCTAATTTAATTTAGCTGTGATAAGTCCGCAACTGATTCCAACAAGTATACATTGCAAAATAATAAGTGAATATTTATTGCAGAACATAAGTGAATTTGATTTTACTATTTATTAAGTGAATATTCACTTATTCTGCAGTGTACGTACACTTATTCAATTGCGGACTTAGCCCTGAATTAAATTTAGAGGGCAGTTTATAAGATTTATAATTTATTTAAATTCTTATATTAAATTTATTTGTTTATCAATTCAATATTTCAATCTTAAAAATTACATTGGATCGTGAACGCATCACTTTTTTCTTTTACATAAACAATTCAAATTTGCCGCGCTCACTTTTAAGATTCTTACGAAAAATAAGTCTCCACCTAAACTATAAATTTTCCAATAAAGTTTCTCTTCACACGTAATTCGAAATTCCCCCAAAAATACTTGAAAAATTCCCTCCTAATCAATCGAGCCTTACTCACACCAGGCGGAGCGATAAAAGGAAAAAATCATCGCTCGACCGCACTTAACGACGCGGCGAGAAGAAAAAGAAGCAGCCGAAAAAAAAAAATTTTACGCGCATCGGCATTGTTTGCCGTAGCCTCAAGCCGGCGAGGTTATCGCGCAATTAAGGAAACTCCCCGCGGATGGCAGGATAGAATACCCGTGGGCGCTCGCGAGAGATAGAGACGGAGATAAGGATTGCGCGCGCGCGCGTAGCACGCGATAAAGCAATCGATTAAAGCCCCCTTTCCGCGAGCTCATCCGTCTAATCCCTTGAGCAAGCGCAATCAGTTAACTCCCCCCCCCCCTCCCCGCCCGGCCTCCTTCGTCGGTGTGCTAATATTCGCTTTACGGCGCGGACAGGGCAAATACGACCTCCCCCCCCCCCTTAGCCGCCGCAGCTCCTCTTGCTTATATACGCGCGCGAAATGAGCGCCACTGGGGTGCAATCTTGTGTATAGCTCCTTACTCGCCTCCTCGAGGCTCGGGATTTGCGGGATTCGCGCTGACACTGTCTCGAGCGCCCGTGATCATCTGTTTGCTCGCGCCGCGCGCCTTGGCTGCTTGTCGCTCTAATGAGGCTTTTTGCCTCGCGGTCGCAGTAAAGCCTTATTTGCCTAATTTTTAACCTCCTCCGTCTTCGCGTATTTCTTGGCGTTCTGACTTTTTTTTCTTTTTTTTCTTAGGGTAAATTCATTTCTTTGCTCCTCCGGGTAAATGAGGAGCTCGCTAAAGCTTATTTTTTCATTAAAGCTTTTTTGTACTTTTTTCTATTGTAGTAACTTTTTATTTGATTAATGCAAGAATATTAGTCTTTTCTGTAGATATAGAAAGTTAATAACCGTAGTACAATTAATGTATAATTAATAATGTATATACACATATATATGTGCGCAATTGTGTGAATCACACATCTGAGCTAATCTTGTCAATAATTTTTTTTTTTTTTTGTATAATTAAACTCAATTATTTCATGTTTTTACAATTAAGACAAGATTTTTAAATATTATCCTTTTAATGAAATTACAATAAAATTATAACTTACAATAAAATTCAATCAAAATTAAATGTAGCTTTACGACATCGAAGTAAACAACAAAATTTTCTTTATAAGACTTTTTTCTTAATATTTACATTAGACGATCACATTCTGTTAAAAAATGTTAATGAAATAATTTAATATTATGCTTATTAACGAATTCTGTCTCTTATAAATTTACCAGAATAATAAATCTATCGAAATCTGCGAGTGTGTAAAATTGATTAATTATAGAAAATGTGATTAGTGACGTGACACAACCGAATATAAGTCAATGAATTTTCACGTAAAATATGTTACTATTCACTTTGTCAGATTTAAAGAGATTTTCTATTCATATTTAACGAATATAGAAAATCTAACATAGTAATTTAATTCAAAAGCCAATAAATGTCCTATACATATAAAAATCGACAAATTCGCATATCTCGAAATAATCTTGATACACAATTCAATCAGCAGAATCAAATTAGAAACAATATCCAATTTTCACTAAATTTAAACTCATAAATACAAAACGAATAAAAAAAAAACATAAAATTACTGCTCCGAAAGAAAAAGCCCCAAATCGATGTTACACTCCCCGCTGCGCGACCGCCTGACAACTGTCTTAAGGACAGTTCAAAGGCCAATTGCCAGAAGAAGGGGGCGGGAGCTCGGGATCGATAAGGAAAAGTAGCCGCGCGTGTAAGAAGACTGCGAGGGCGGAGTTGCTAAAGTGCGCGCGCGAGCCACCCCCGGAAGAGGTTCTCGCGTCGGGGGATGCGCGTCGCAGGAAGCGACGATCACCGGGCGCGGAAGGGGGGGGGCGGCGCGGTACTTCGCCGCGGAGCTCGCCCGACGATTATCCGAGATTATCTCCCGCTACGGGGGCGTTCGCCCGACCCGCGTGTATCCACCCCGCTGCGGGCTAGGCCTAGGATCTTTCGGTGTGATTCTCGATCTCGCGATTAAATAATGCACGCTACGTTTACTTACTTGCTTCTATTGCAATTTTGGGATTTTTTTTTTCATTTCGTCAATCATTAATCATTTTTTATACGAAAATTATTGATATTTTTATGAGATTCGCGTAAAGATTTTTCAGTAACAATTTACAATGTTTGTTCAAAATTTTTATGTCAGTTTTACACAAAGATTTTTTGTGACAAAATCGTTTTTATTTTGTAGTAGGTATCATTTATACCGTATCTTAAGCAGACATACATTTTTTTGAAACACTATATTTTATTCAATGTTTTATTCAAAATAGTGCACCTTAACCTATATCGTATAGGAGAAAAATTTGTTACAAAAATACTACAGAATATTTCGAAAACCAGTGCTCAAGTACATAATTTACAAGTACATATTTTACAAGCAAGTACACGGAGAGAAATGATATTGTAAAAATTACTGTGTTCCATAAAGAAAAGTAGAACAGACTCGACTTCTAAGGATTTTTAGTATGCAACATAGCAATTTTTAATCAAAACCTTACATTTCAATATCCCTGGTAAAAAATTCACCATAAATTGACCATAAATTGACCAATTTATGATTAATTTTCTTCCAGGGATGACTTGCGAGTATATCCGCAAGAACACAAAAATACTGCGCATTAACCATAATACAGAATCAGTGATTCAGTAACGTAAGATTAACTTGATTTAAAATTACTTTAAAAGTAACTTATTCTTTTTCTCTAATACATTTTATAAAGAACTAATCAAATGAACCCGAATTGCTATCTTTACTTTTATGATTCACTATTTCTAAGTGAGGACATTAATACACCTTTTCAAACTTCGCCCTCTAAATCTACAGTCACCAAAAAACTCAAATCTCTTATTAAAGAAAAAGAAAATTAATCTCCAAAAGCATAGAAGAAAAAAAAACTTCAAAAGCAGATCATCGCCGAGCCCCCGCCGCAGAGGAGCTTCATTTCAGCGCGTACACCCCACGCCCGAAGCCGCGCAAACAGCCGCGCCGGGGCTTAATTCACGCCGCGCCGTTTTTCCACGGCCCCTCGTTTAAGGTGGCTCGTCCGCCCCTCGGCGCGAACTTCTTCGCGCTCCCCGCACAATAAGCCCCGGAAGAGAGTAGACGGGCCGCCGCCGGTGTAACGGCAGTTTGCGAGGCCGTTTCGCCGCCGCCAGCCTTTTGTCGCCCCGCGCCGCCCCCCTTTCCTCTCTCTCTCTCGAGGGGCCGCAGCCGCCGCCCGCGGGGCCGACGAGATAAGGAGGCTGTCTCGGCGAGATACAAACGCCCGGCCGCTTCGATTGAATACCAGACTCCCCTCCGACGTATATAATCGAACGCTTTTACTTTCTTCCCTAATTTCGACTCTACGCGGCAGTTTTTCAATTTGTATTATTTTTTGCGAGATCTGCTAATAATTATAGGTTTGTTAATTAATTTGTTTATTTATTAAATTATTTTATGGTTCAAAGTAGTTTTTTTTAAAAGAAAAATGCAAAACTAAGAATCATCGCTTTCGAATGGAAAGGCGTTATCTAACTGGTTGAAAAAGGAGTTACTTCAAGTGAAAATTGTATACTATGAATACCTTCTTCGATCGGATTCTGGAACTGTTGGCTGTTTCATCCGGATTCCTGGGTAACGCCTTTTTCAACAGCATCCCCAGTTAACACTTTTTCATCCGGATTTCTATAAATCGTATTTCTATTCGAAAATTACGAAATAATAATTGAACGAAGTTTAGTATAGTTAATGATATCTTTAATGAAATTTTTACATTTCTTTATATAGACAATAAAATACTGATAGCAGCACATTTTTTAATAAAAACCTGGTCTAAAAAATTAGTTTGGTCTTGTTTGGTCATCTCTTTCTCTTTCTTTTTTTTTCAATCGCCTTCATATGATTATAAAGAACCGAGAATGCAGTGTGGAGGATTACATTTTTTAACAACCATTTTTATCTTAAAAATAAAAGATACGTAAAATAGGTAGAAAAGTACTGTAAAGTATACGTCATATTTTTCACATAACATCTTGTAAGTAGCTTACCTTTTTATCAGAAAAAGATTCAATATCCCTTTTCAAGTCTTCCAGAAAGTAGTGGAATGGTATTTCTATTTCAGATTATTCGTTTTGACACATTGAAGAAAATAACTTCCAATCACACTCAAACCGGCGTAATCGAACGTAAAAATTCAAGTTTAAAAAAATGTCATTGCAGTGACTCTATCGAGCGAATAATTCATCCCCTATTCCAAGCGTTCACTTCATCCCGCCTTTCAATTCTATCAACCCATTATTTCCTTCGAAAAAGCCGCTCCGAAAGATTTCGCGAAAGAACTCCCCGGTATACATTGAGCGAGGAAAAATATTTGCACAAGTCGCGGCGGCGGAGGGAACAAAGGGGTCGAGCTCAGCGGGTCCGTACACACAAAGCCCTCGCCTCTAATAAGGCTAATCACTCCTCCGCCTCTCCCCCTCGGACTCCGGCCCTTTTTTTCACGCGGCCGCAATCGCTTTAACCCCCGCGGCGGGCTTGTTTCATTCGACAAACGAGCGGGAGGGAGACTTTTTTTTCCCCGCGATATATACACCCCGCGCCCCGCGTATAATAAGCCGGGGGCGATAGCGACGCGGGGAAAAGCGGATTTCGATGAGGCGACGCCGGGCATATATATATATATCGTAGGTAAAAGGGGTGGGGGGCGCGGGGGATTATCCGCGAAGAAAGCGAGTCTCCGTCGCGCGGAATCGAATGCGTTCGCGCGCGTAAAACTTTTTGCCCCGGGGCTTTTCCCTTTGAATTCGCGCCGAGTCTCTCGCGACCCGCTGAAAGCCGCGCTTCGACAAGATCCCCTTTTGCGCGCCGGGTAAACCTTTAGGAATACGCCCGGCTGGATTGATGTAAATGCGACCTTACCTTTTTATGCGACGCAGAATGACGCTTACCTATAAGGAATATAGGAAACAGTGAGAGACAATGATAGTGTAGAAGTGATTTCATTTATTTTTAGCGTATTTTTTAGCAATTTCACTGCTGCGAGAGTCAAAATTTGGATTTAATTTTGATACGTACATGGGTCAAGTGTAGGTAAAAAATTATTATGACATAATATATATAGGGCTCATGTAGCAGTGAAACTGTTAAAAAACACTGAGAAAAATTAAATTTTTTTTATACTGTATTATAATATATTTATTGTTATTTATTTGGTAATTTTATCAAATTTAATAAATAACCGACTTACGTAAAAACTAATACAAGAAATAATTGCGCTAAACTAATTAAAATAGGATTAAATATAATATGTAGCACTAAATGATGTAATTAATGAATTGAAGACTTCAAAGCACTAATGCATTCTGTAAAGTAGAATAATAAATTGAACAAAAACTGGGCAGCTTTTACCATATAGAACAGTAACCAATTTATTACTAAAAATTCGTTTCATTATTAGGCGCTAAATTCTAATAAGATAAGAGTGAAATAATAATAGCCCTTAATATTATTTCTACATTTAATATGAAAACTCCACCACGAAATTACGTGAAAAATCCTTAATAATTGCATGAATGACATGCTAAACTACACTGAAAAAAAGCCTATTGTTACTAAATAAATTTTACTTGATTTAAGTAAATTTCAGTTGATTCAAATAAATATTACTTTATAACTCAAGTAAATGTTACTTGAAACAAGTTTCTTTTCTGTTTCTGTTCTGTTTCTTTAGTAACAAAAATTTTTTAAATTGTTTGGTAAAGTATCGTCCTTGAACTTCTCATTAAAAATAATTATCAACATTTTTTAACAAATTCCTAAACGCACCTTAAATAAAAAACTTCATAAAAATCGGTAATATACCCTGGTAGAAAATTCATTCATTTCACCATAAACTGACCATAACTGGTCAATAAAGAAGGCAATTGACCATAAATTGACCAATTTACGATTAATTTTCTACCATGGTAGATTAAATGTTATACAAAGAATAGAAAGATAACATCCTTCCTGTAAAAACATCTCCTCAATATTTTCCCCCGCAACTGCATCGATTCGCGTCTCTAAAATCCCGGCGAAATATTTAGACTACATTTATTCCAGCGGGTCTTCCGCTTTTTCCTCGCAGCCGCCGCAGAAGCCAGAGAGCCGACAGCTCGCTGAAAAGAAGCCGCGGTCGCGGAAAATCGCGCCGAGGAATCAGTCTTCCTCCCGGCGCGCCTTTTCGAGCGAGCGGACGTCCCCAGCCGGATAAACGCCGCCGCTCGCCATTATACCGTCGTAACGAGGCTCGCCGCGTCCCCCGCCTCCCTCCTCCCCTTTTTATCCTCGCGGGGGACGCGTAATACGGCTCGCCTCTCCCGGATCCGTCGCTCCTCTTTTTGCGGGCGACGCGCGTTTTACACGACTCTTCTCCCTGCCTTCGGCACTTTGCGCGCGATACTCCGCTTCTTGCGCCGGGGCCCGCGTTATTCAATGCGGCCGGGGTATATTTTTACGCCGGGCTTGAATCGCGAATGAATCGCCGCGGCTGTTCTCTCGATGCTCGCGCGCGCGCGCGCGTTTTTAGAGCCTGCGAAGTAGACAAAAGCTCGAACGACTCCTTTCTCGTGAGATGCGCGATCGTTATGCCTCTTCTTTTCATCCTTTCGTTCGATCAACTTTTTTTTTCGGTATTATTAGACTCGTTAGGCCTTGTTTGCGTCATCGGTTCTAAATATGGAGGCGTGTAATAAGTACGTAGTCTTTTGTTTGAAGTTAAAAGCTTCTTATTTGAACCTGGAAGTCAAACAATAGGTCTAGTTGGTACTTTACTTATTAAATTTTGGTTTACTTATATTTTTTGAAGGTGCAAATAATTTTACAATATTTAAATGTCAATTCTAAAAACTACACTTCCAAAATTGCCAAAATATTTCCAATAATATCTGATGATCTCCAATAGTGTCTAATCATTTCCTGTGATTTTCTTAGTAGCAAAGATTTCCACATTCATTGAGGTCAAGTACTTTACAGTGGTATCTAGTGATTTACAGTAATTTTCAGTGATTTTTCAATTTTTTCAATTTTTTCAAAAGTTTTGTAATGATTTGTAAAATGACATCAATTTATTATTGAGATCTGTTGTATAGACTTATGGCAGTTGATATAAGAAAATTTTTATGACCTAAGAAAATATTTTCCTTATTTAAACAATATTTCCATTAATTTTTAAAAAAGTTATTATTATTACCCGAATTACCGTCTACTGGATCACTAATGACTATTGGCCCAAGTACCTTATCTACTTAAAATCCAACTGATTTAAATAAGTGTATATACAATGCAAAATAGTGACTATTTACTGTAAAATATAAGGGAATTTTATTTAACTATTTATTAAGTGAATATTCACTTATTTTGCAGTGTATATATATACACTTTTTCGAATCAGTTGCGGACTTATCACTGAATTAAATTTAGAGAGTGGAATTGTTCACTATTTTTCAGTGTTAAATTTTTCAGATTCTTAAAATTCTCACTATAAGAAAAATTTAAAAAAGCACCCACTTAAAAATGTCGAACCAACTCCAAAGTGTCAATTTTCTCAATTCATCGGTTATTATCTTACAAAAAGTTTTTAAAAAGCTCCTCAATCTACGAAAATAACTTATACATTATACAGGTAAATTTTCAAATTTCAAATAAAAACAAAACAAAAAATTGAATCCCACACGAGACGTTGCTCTCAAAAGCGAATTTTCGAAATCCTTCGCCGCGAAAGAGCCAACCGCAAGTCCGTCCTCCGCGAAGTCGCAAGCTCCCGCGGAAAAACCTTATTCCGCGAGGGGGAAAGCTCCCCGCTCCCGGGCGATCCGATCAGCGTGCCGCCGCGTCATTTCAACGTCTTTTCGATTTTTCCCCTCGATGCGCTTCTCTCTCTTTCCCTCGATTCCCGCGACAAAAGCTCGTCGCTCCGGTTTCAGCTTTATCGCCGGTGCTCGACGCGCGCAGTCGAGGTATTTTTCACGGCTCGCGGGCCTGGATGCTTCCGCTTCACTTTGTCTCTCCGTCCCTCCTTCCAGGGAATTTAAGAAGTCGTTTATACGTTTGCCCTTCTGCTTTTTCCATTTCAAGGGTACACAATGAAATGTTGAGTGTTAAATATGGAATTGAGAATTTAACACTCGGTGTACTTTTTGCATTAAATTGAGAGTGTTAAAAGTAATAAATGACAAATTTGAGTGTAAAAAAAAAAAAATAAAATGAGTGTTTTTAAGTGTAAAGGTAATGTAATAACAAAATTAAATGAAAATAATGTAAATTATATATGTAATTAACCTAGTACAGATTCGTAAAAAGAATTTTATTTAATGTTAAACGTCGTTCACTTATCGACTAAGTGAAAGACTTATACGTAGAATAAGTGCATATTCACTTATTCGATCAAGAAATCCATGAGTTTCAGTTATTCATGTTTAGAGAGTTGTGTAACTCAATTTATTAAACTCTTTTTACATTCAGATTAAAAAAAAATGTTTGCACTCAATACGTCAGTATTTTTTCAGACGAAATAATCACTCACTTACCTTGGTAGAAAATTCACCATAAATTGACCATAACTGGTCAATAAAGAAGGCAATTAATTGGTCATAAATTGACCAATTTATGATTAATTTTTTACTAGGGTAAGTGTCAATTTGACACCCAACTTTTTCATAAAATATTACTATATACTGTTCAGAAAGTTGATATTTACTGTACGGTATAGTAAACTTTTCTATAAACATAATAAATTATAGTCGCTATTATTGTAAATTTTTTTCTATAGAAAGTATGGTAAACATCTAAATTTTTTGTAAATTTTTCTACAATTATGTTTTAATTGTAATTACATAATTAGTTTAAGGCCTGTACTTTCCTATTACAACAGTATTGCAATTTTTACCAGAACACTTTTCTCACTGTGTACATAAGAGACGCGATTGTAGCGACGCTGCAATTTTAACGAGATTCCCCTCTCCCCTCCGCGCTGAAAGGGGATGTAATTGAAACATTAGATTCCCCCGGAATAAATTCATTCCGCGTGCTAATGAGTCTCGCGATGCGGCGCGGGTGGGTAAAAAAGGTAAATAAATGTAATTACAAGGCGCAACCGCATCGCGAGAGGGAGCGCGAGAACCGAGATAAAAAAAAAAAGAAGCAAAGCGTCGAAAATCAATAAAGCTCCCCCCCTCCTCTGCAATCTTAATAAAAAGCAATTACGCGCGAGCGGGGCTACAATTAACTCGGGTAGCGCCGCGGCAACTCTGTCCTCTCGCTCCGGCAATTCTCGCAAATACCGCAGGACAAGTACGCCGGGGGGGTGGGACTGCCTCGCCGGAGAGTGGCGCGTATATATATACGCGCACGGGGGTGGGCGGAGATAGGAAGTGGGAAAGCTCGGCGGGCGCGAAGGCGTCGAGGTAATGGAGCGCGAGCGAGTGAAATAGCGAGCGCGCGGAGAGGAGCCCCGGAGAAGGACGGGGCTAAAAGGCCGGGGAGCCGTTGCCGCTGCGAGAGATGGGGGTAATTGAGAAGAGGAGATTTACTTGGGGCGTCGAGCGGTACTCTCTTGCTCGCTCGCTCGCTCGCTCTTTACGCGGCGCGATGGTCTATCGGTGTTGCACTTCCGAGCTTCCTTTTCGCCCCTGTCTTCGTATACTTTGTTTATCGACCTGACGGCTAGATTTTTTTTCTGCGTTTATAAGAGCGAAGCTTGATGGGGAGTTTGACAAACTAATGTTGTCTCGAATTTTATACTTTGAACTTGTGGGCTCTGATATTTTTTTCGATTTCATTTTTTTATGTTTAGTGTCTGCGTGTTTAAAAAAATGTAGTCATTCTTTATTTCTTGTTTAATAAATACACTGAGATAAAGGTTTAGTAAAATTAGCTATTTTTTATAGGAACGAGGAGATATATATATACTCGATTTAGATAGAAAACTACTATAAAACATAGTAATTTTAACTATAAAAATAGCAATTTTTACTACAATTGTAGTAAATTATTCTAAAATTTTTTCTCAGTATAGAACAATGATTCCCATTATAATTAGTTGAAGCGCTTATAAAATAATTTTTTACTGACGAAACATAAATTAAAAAGTTAATTTCAAATTTTGGTTCATTTTCGAAGACAGAATAGATAATTCCACTTTCAAGTCTCATTTTTAAAATCTAAGACTTGTACCTGCAAAATTATATATTTGTTTTAGTAGGTGCGATTATTTAAAAAAAAAGGTGCATTTATTAGTAACAAAAATCACCTAAATTACGTAAATTTATGTACTTATAAGCAAGAACTGAAGAAAGAAACTTGTCTTACATTCACAATATGAATGTGTGAATGTACAGGGAAATCGATGGATTTTTGGTTTTGTTGACCAGAAATATAAAATTTAGTTAGCAATCTTAAACTGTGAAATACAGTTTAATTTTGTTGATGACATTGAATGTCAAATGTACGGCCACGTAACGTAGAAATCAGAAAACACTACAATATCCTATTCTGTAGTAGGTTTCACATTCAACATATGTTCTCCTGCGAATCATAAAAATCTGCAGTTTATATTGATTCGAACACAAAAAATATGGCTATAGGATACATAAAACATCTGATACTTCACAAATATTTATACAAGAAAATTTCCACAAAATCCTTATAACTTAAAAAAAAAGAAAAACAATCAGTCCCTCTATAAAAAAACAAACACACACAAAAAAACTAATACACAAAAAAAAATAAATAAAGCGTCGAGCAATATCCATTGCGGGCGAAAAAAAAACCAACGAGGCGAGTTTTCGCGGGCAGGGGAAGGCGGCCCCGGGACGACCGAAGTGGAGGGATTTGGTTTATGGGTGTACCGACACGGGCTGGTTGTAACGGCGCGGCGGCGGGCTATACACCGTATCGACTTCTCCCCGTCCGTGTGTGCGCGCGCGAATGCGGCGCGGGGGTGTATCGAGAAGCCGACAGGGTCAATAGCGAAACCCGAGACGCGCGCGCGCGGTATGTGTGGTGGTGATGCTGCTCCTCGTCCGCCTCCCCGCTTTCCCCCGCTCGATAACGCGAAATCTGTCTCTTAAGACGGCTCACTCGCACCCCCTCGAGTTCGCTACTTTCTCGCCCCCCCCCCCCTCCTCGACGGCTGATTTAATGCGCCGAGTATTGGATGGCGGGAGCTTTGGCCTGCTTTCCTCCCTCTCTTTTTTCGGGCTTGTCGGGCTTTCGTGATTTAACGGTTGCTTTAGTTTGCGCGATGCCCGCAGTTATTTAATTACGTCATGAATTATCGAGCAACGCGGTGTGTTTGTCTGTGGGTTTGTCGTTAAATCATTTTTATATCGCTTGAAATTTAAAAGGCGCTTTAAGTAATATTTTTGTCTTGCATTCAGGATAACGATTTTGAAATTCCCGCGCAAAATGATCGATCGATTAATTCCGAGTAATTCTAATTCCGAGCTGAACAAATAGCAGTGGAACTAGTTTTATGATGTACAAAGACAATTTCATACAGTTTAACAAAATTTTTTCAAATTTCGAGCTCAAAATTTGCACTTAAATTACGAATAAAAGGGCGTTTCGTGCACAATGTCTTATTTGAAATGTAAAACAAATGTTAAAAAAAAGAACACTTAATTTAGGATTCAATGCAATAATTAACATTTAAGGCTGAAATTTTGAATTAATAGAGTTTTCATATATATTGCCATTTCCAATTTTCCACCCATACATTTAATATTTTTAAGAATTAATGATACTTAAATAAATAAGAAAACTTTTACGCTTATAAATTAATTATATTTATATCTTTATCAATACTATACAAAATTAATTATTATAACATAAAATCACAATATTTTTTTTAAACATTTCAAATTTGCCGCCCATACTTTTAAGATTCTTAGCAAAAATCATAAAATGACATTTATAAACTCACCTATTGAAATCTAACAGAATTGACTAGTGAATTTTCTACTACAAGAATAAAGCGGCCTCATGACATTTTTAAAGACTATTTTTACCTAAATATATCATAAAAAACTAATAAATTTAACATTAAACTTAAAAATTACTAAATAGTTTCCTCCCACAATATTTCTAAATGACGCATTAAAAAGTGGCATTACGACTTCCTTAATGACGTACAGTACCGTCCGAATTTCGCCATCATAAACCAGTCGTGAAGTTAAAGAAACAAAAGAAAGGAAAGAAAAACGCGCGTTTAATGCGCGCAATAAAGTTTCGACGAGTCACTAACGCGCGTTTCATAAAACTAATGGCCAGTCAGAAATTCCGCAGATACTGCGGAACGAATAGGAGAAGGAATAAATCTTGGGCTCCCCCTTTCGCCGGGAAACTTTTCTCCCCCCCTGCGCGCGATTTGCATCGGAAAGGCGCGCAAATCGAACCGGACATCGGCTGATTCTTTCCCGGCTCGCGCGCAAAGCTCGCCCCGGGATACTTTCCTCCTTTCTTTTTTATCCTCGCCGCCCCTCGTAAAGAAATTACACGAGGGACGTGTATCGTCCCCTTCTTTTAGGGACCCACCCTCCCGCGTCCGGTTCTTTTTCTATCCTCTTAGGAGCCCCGGGGAGAAGAGGGGAGAATGACTTTTTGACACCGAGTTTCTATGAGAGTAACGTATGGTCAGGCTTGGAGCTTGGGGTGGCAATTTTCCTTCTGTATAAAAGATCCTCGTCGGAAAAAGGAAAGAATCCCTCGGTGGAAGCGGAATATTCTCGTTAAAGCTCGAATCGCATTTATATCGTCGCGATGGAAACGCGGAATAACGGGACGCACTCATTTAAATTTCATTTGCATAATTTAAACACTTATTTCCGTATTCGTCGAAGATCTCCCCCTTATAAATGAAAAAACATCGTTTCCCCGGCGATAGATTTTTAAATGCGATTTCGCGAAAAAGCCGCCCGGGCAAATCTTTATTTTTATCCCGGCCGATATCGGAGCGATTTTATCGATACGAGAGAGACGGGGTACGGCGGCGCAACTCAAGAATTCAACCGCCGCGGCGAGGCGATTGCATAAATATCGCGGAAACGCGGCGGGAAATTGAAGGGAAAGCTCGCGCTACTTAATTAAGCGCGATCAATTCAAACGGCCGGCTCTCTCCGGAGGGGCGAATTAACGGCGGAGCGAGCGGGGACAAATTGCGCATAACAAATTTGACGTAGTCTTATATGGCCGCCCCCCGAAGCTGGAGGGTGAAGTTTAATTAGGATCATTTTTTGTAGCGGCGGGGAAAATCGAGCGGTTTCCTTTTTCAGCGGCGTTAATTAACCACGATTCGCGGCGAATTTAGAGCTCGGCGCTTTGTCGAATTTTAATGAATCCACTCGTGGTCGTCGGCTTTAGAGAGATATCGACGGTCGCGAAGGTGCTGTTGCGGGAAAAAGGTTATCATGTTGCATTCGGCGGAAAAATATATGTTGCTATTTCGACAATTGACGGGATAAATTTGATATACGATTTTATTATACTTTACTTTCATTTTGTAGTGGTAGCACTGCAAGTGCATAATATTATAAGTATATAAGTTAGTGTTAGCTTAATAAAACTTGACGTAAGAAAATAACTCAAAAAAAGAAAAAGTCTAAACAATTAATGAGAAATAATAATTTATATCATTAATATAATTTTTATGTTCATTAATAAACTACTAGTTGAATTGGATTTATTTATGCTTGCAAGGATTTTTCTATAAAATTGTTTTGAATTTTAAAGCAACTTAAATGATATTTGAAAAGTGTCCATGGATAGCAGAAAATTCAAAGTTTTTTTTATTTCCTTACTAAAAAAGAGATCCTGACTAAAAAAGAGAATGATGAAAAGTGAAGCGCCTCTATTGATTTTGATTGGTCAGTTTGACGTGGAGATTTGAAATTTGATTGGCTTACAGATTGTGACGTTTTATGACGGAAATTTGGCGCGAAATTTTGAATATCATTTTATCATTTTACATGTATTTAGATTTCTAGTTTTTTTAAAAGAGGGTAGCAGCAACTTCAAAATTTTTTTAAAAGATATTTTAGAACGAATGGATATGAATTAACATATAAATGAATGAAAACAATTATTGAGAATATAGTGCTATCACTTCAAAATTAAAGGAACGAAATTAACGATTGAAACAGTCGCAACCTTGATTTAAGCACTTTCTTCTTCGCGACCATCGCTAGATAAAATTTCACAATCCTTAAAAACACGCACACACGCAACTGGAGAATTACGAGACTAGGAGAAGTGTTCGCATCGGAAAGAGCCATATCCCAGAGGCGGCCTAAACAAGGCAATTTGTCAGGGGTGTATAAGAAGGGCCGGTCCTTCGGGCGCGCGGCGCGTCGAACTTATTTATCGCTCAAGTTGGCCGCTCGATTTTCCCTCGCCCCCGGCTCCTCGAGCGAATAAAAAAAAGGAGAAGGAAGGAAGGGACCCGCTCCGCCGACGCATTATTCTTTCCTCCCCGGCGGCGGGTCCGCGTGAGTAATTCGCGAGGCCATTTTATTTAATCGACGCGCGCGGGGATCACCGGGGGACTTTTTTTTTCTCCGGGAGTCGAGCAGCTCGCTCCCCCGCGGGAGACGCTGTAAATTCATATCCGAGCGAGGTATACCTCTTCTTTCTTCTTTTTTTTTTTACTTCTCGGCGGCGCCACGCGGGACACCGGCGTAATCGTAAAGAGCCCGGGGGCGCGAAATTTTTCCCGCAGATGCTTTGCATAATGACGCGCTGCCGGGCTTGCAATTTATAAATTCGTAACGAGCCGAGGGCTGGTTATCGCGGGGAAAATATTTTCGAGCGATTAACTTTTATTTTTCGTCAAACTACTTTGTATCGCGGTAATTTTGTAGCGGCGCTTCTTACGACGTGTCAGGTGCACTAATGAATTGAGCGATAAATTTATTATTACAAATTTATATAATCGATCATTTTATATTATATTTGTAGAAAATATATATTTTCGAACGATTAGCGTGATTTTTCATTAAATGACATTAAATTACGTGAATAGACATTAAAATTAAAAAAAATTACTATTATTATTACTATTACTATTACTATTATTATTATTATTATTATTATTTTTTTTTAATTACTTGGCGCTATAATAAATTACTTTTTGTTTTATTAAATAGAGTAATAAATTTATGGTTAATTTTTTGTGTTACAGAGAAACTCGATATCGCCAGCAGAGCGTGAAAAGTACAGCAGGCCTCGCAGCACACCAGATTCGCAGCATCATGACCATATCCATCTTAAAAAGATGAAGAAGGAACAAGACAAAGACATTAGTCATGTAAGACTCCAATTTTAAATTTCAATCGTTACAGCGGATTTTGTTAAGACTTTTTTTTGTACATTTTAATTTGACGACTCTAAAATAACTCTGATTTCGTTTATGTAGAGATAATTATATTTTTAAAATTTTACCTTCATTTTTGCTAAGAAAAAAAAATTGCTTACTAACATTGTTTACACTGTATAAAAGTTGCAATGATTTTAATAAATAACTGAAAGCAATGAAGTTTTTTTTTTATTTTAAGTGTCTGTTTTGTCAAAAAGAAACAACATTTTTTTCACAATAAAATGTGTCACTCGCAAAATTAACATTAATTTGTTATTAACTCATAAAATTTAATTAATCTACAAAAATTATCATATATATTTCAACAACATAAGTACGTGCAGTATAAAATTCCCAAACTTATGTTACCGTGATGTGTGCAGTTATGCTTATACCAAACATATCAGAGGCCACTAAATACCAACAGTACTGTGCCTACAGAACTGATCACTCAACTATTTAAAAAAAATCTCCTATATAAGAATCCTTTCTTTAAAAAATATGGCACGATATTTTGAATAATTTGAAGAAGCAATTTATGAGTACACCTCTCTTTGGATGGCGCCAAAATTCAAAACGCGAGTAATATAAATCTCATACTTCAATCGAAACGTTTAAGTTTTTAAATTACCTATTTATTCTAAAATTAAATTAATGAACTTGTGTGAAGTATGGTATAATCTCCACAGCCAGACTTTTGCCAGACTAATTTTTTTTACACGGGTTAAGAGAGAATATAAATAAAAAACAAGTATCCTTCCGAAGTGACAGCAAGAACTGGTTAACAATAGAACATTTTTGAAGGTTATTAAAATAGAAGTGAAAAACGTTGTATTTCTCTAGTTTAGACTAACTAGAAGAGGACATGAGATTTGAGTCAAAGGACATGTGATTTTAGTCAAACCTTGAGGATTGTTTATTATGTCAAAATATGAAAAAAGCCAAAGTAGTAAAGTCTAACACTCAAAATTTTTAAAACTACACGACTACAAAGATTTATTTTTATTATGAAAACCAAAATTTCGCACTTACTTTTTTGACATTAACTCATCTTCTGTGAGTCATACAAACCGCATAAAAATAAAAGAAAAATAGAGAGAAAGACCTTTAATTTAGTAGGAGTATTTAAAAATCACTACCTAAAAAAGTGATGGAAATAATATTAATCTTTCTTTGTGACTTTTTAAGCTGCCGTTGGTACTCATATTTTTAATAAATAAAGTTTTTTCGACACCCAAACTCTCAAATTAAAGGTCATTCTCTCTACTTTTCTTTTCTTTTTTGATGCAATTTGTACGACTCACAGAAGAAGAGTTAATATCAAAAAAGTAAGTGCGAAATTTTTGTATTCATAATAAAAATAAATCTTTGTAGTCACGTGGCTTTAAAAATGTTGAGTGTCAGACCTTACCACTTTGGTTTTTTTCATACTTTAGCACAATAAAACAATCTTCAAAGTTTGACCAAAATCCGTGACTCAAATCTCATGTCCTCTCCTCTCTCTAAATTTAATTCACTGATAAGTCCGCAACTGATCCGAAAAAATGTATGTACACTGCAAAATAAGTGAATACAGTGAATAGTCACTAATTTTGCAGTGTACACACACTTCTTTCGGATCAGTCGCGGACTCATCACTGAATAAAATTTAGAGAGCCAGTAAGAATTAAAAGATACGGCCTCGCCTTAAGAATGGAGTCGGTGGAAGCATTGCTAAAAGAACGTTGCACTTGTAAACAGCAGAGCGACGGTGAGAAAAGCGACCAGGACCTGGTGGTAGACGACGCGAGCGAGGACGGCCGGCCGGGCAGTCCCGCGGCCAACGGCACCTCGTCGCCCCGCGAGAACGGCCTGGACAAGCTCGGCCCGTCCTCGGTGTCGCTCGGCGGCCAGGTGAAGAAGGAGGCGCCGCCCCCCTCGCCGCGCAGCGGCACCAGCAGCAACGCCAGCACCCCCTCCGCCAAGAAGATGGAGGAGCGCGAAAAACCCACCACCCCCATTTCCAAACCCGTCACTCCCACCTCCGCCGGTAAGTTGAACTCTTATTCTCATCTTGTGCGACGGTTTACACTGACGAGTGGGAGACGCTTTGGTGATGTAGGACGTTTGGAGGAATGAATAGTCGAAAAGGAAGGGTTTGAAGCTCGCTTTTTAGAAGGGAAAATTTATTTAGGCAAGAAATGCGAATAATTTTTGCAATACTGAGTGGTGATTTTCAGAAAACGTATTTGATACTGAGATTACTGACAATTCAGAGCTTATAATTACCAGAAAAATCTCTACTGCAAAAATAAAGCTACTTCATAAAAATTCACTCATATTTAAAATTCACTCATATTTAAAAAACTAAAATTAAATTAAAAAATTTTTAATTACAAATAAATGTTAAAGCATAAAGCAGTTGTTAAGCTTTAGTTTACTGGTGTTAAGAACCTAGGTATGTGATTTTTCTAAGAAAATTGTTGAAATTAAACAGTCATGTTACTATAAGATTGACTAGAAGACGTCGATTCTGGAAAAATATTTTCTTTACTCAATACTGGTTGCCTAAATGTAGAAAATTGATTCAACCGTATCGCAGCGTTCTCAGTTTGACCAAACATCTTTCTGTATTGTAGTGGCGTTATGGATATGATTGCAGACCTTTAATTAAAAACAACGAACCCTGGTAGAAAATTAAATTAAAATTAATCAGAAATTGTCCAATTATGGTTAATTTCCCTTTAAATTAACTAGTTCTGGCCAATTTATGGTTAATTTTATGCCAGGGAAAAAACTTATTTATAATTAGAAGTGTAACATGCACCAATTGTTCATAGGAGAAAAATTTATTGAAATAATTCATTGGTCACATATAGGTACTTTATACTGATCAAAATTTTGGTTGATAGAGCAAGATAGTTTGATTCTGCTGTATTCTTTTTTTTTCTTTTTGTAACATGAAGTGAAATTCTTTTATTATTCATCCACCTGAATAAAAATACTTGAAGACTATGTTATGGATTGACCACACGAAAAGTCTGGGTAATCAATCGAGTGAATATCATGTCTTTTCAGTCCTCTAAAGGTTAACGACGAAGGTCTATAAAAATTCTGAGGGCATGTCATTCCCTCCAAAGTCCAGTTAGTGAAAAACTATTAAAAATTATTAAATACACTAATTTTTAGTGTTTTTCACGAATTCAATTTTAAAGTGTATGATTGTTTCTTTGAGAATGGAGATTAATTGAGAATTTTTTTTTGCTATTTTTGTAGTAGACCTCATGAAAAATATTTAATAAAAAAAAAGTAGAAAAACTAAGAAAATTAGCGTAAGTAGAGCTTTCAAGACCCTTTAGAACCAGAGAAAATTCACTTTCAACTTTTAAAATGACTTAGGTATTTTCAAAATCGTCCAGCTATGAAGTATTTCATCTTCGTACTTAAGATTGAAGATATCATTTCTAATGTACTTATTAAAAAGATTTATAGTGTGGAATTAGTATAGGACATTTTTAAGAAAATTGACAAACAACGGATTTTTAACATATTTCAAATAGTCCACCATTAAAGTATTTATTATTCGTTCCTTCAAATATCACCGAGCAACATCCACATCTCAGTGTAAAAACAGGAATCAACTTCAATTCCACACTGAAAAAAAATTCTAATAAAAATTACTATCCTATCTAGAAAAGTGGCCACAGAGTGTCATGTAGTGACAAAATTACCATACTCTATTGTAAATTTTACTAAAACTAGAAGTCTAAATGCGCGCTTTGCGCGCGATACATGTAAAATAATAAAATGTGATTCAAAATTTCGCGCCAAATTTCCGTCACAATCGTCACAATTTGTAAGCCAATCAAATTTCAAATATCCGCGTCAAACTGACTAATCACAATCAATAGAGGCTTCACTTTTCATCATTCTCTTTTTTAGTAAGGATTCTAATAAAATGTATAATATTTTCTAATAAAATTTACAATACAGGATGTTAATTTTTCCACTAACCATAATTAACAGTCTATGGTCACTTTTCTACACAGGATAGTAATATAGGTAGTGATACAGGATAGTACAATTATCACTAGAATTTTTTCTCAGCGAAAAAAAAAAATTGGACGTCGAAATAATCGATAACGACTAACGAAAATAAATTTGAATTCGCAGGTGGCAGCAGCTCGGGATCGAGCGGACTGAAGTCGTCGAGCTCGAGCAAGCCGCTGGTGTCGGCGTCGGCGATCGGCCCGTACCCGCCGCACTACCCGCCGCCGCACCACCCGCCCGCGGGACCGCACGTCGACATGCTCGGCTATCCGCCGGCCGCCCTCAACGGCTACCCGGCCCGACCGCCCCTGCAGCAGCTCTACGATCATCACGGCAACATGAGGGCGCCCATCGGACCCCTGGCCGTGCCCGGCGGCAAGCCGTAAGTGTCCATTTGCCGATGCCGCCGACGATCGTTTCGTCGGCTCCTTTCCGCGATTTCGTTAAATTTCATTATCTACGGTGTTATGGTTATAGTGCGGTAGTATGGTATTTGACTGATTTTATGTATAAAGGGTGCACTTTTTTTCGTGCAAACTATCTCGTAATTAATACATTTTTTCATTGGATAAGGATGACAATTTGTTGTTTATAATTTTACTCGCATTCTAAAACAATTTAAGTTTTATTTTTATAAAAAAAATTTATTTTATCGAGAAAATTAAAGTCTTTATACATTATACTTATCGAATTTCCATAGAGTTTACACAAAAAATTGCTCTTTTTCAGAAAATCAGCCATTTACTAAATGCTAATTAATAGATCGTTTGAAAATTAATTGTTCTATTTTGTAGTCATTGTAGTGAAAAGTAGGTTTTGAAAAATTATATTTCGTTTTATTTTATATTTATTTATTTATTTATTTATACTAACAGAAACAAATATTAACAATTTCACTGCTATATGATTCACATTTGGTCCACAAATTATTTACGTTTTTCTGGTATAATGTACACATAATTAGGTTAAAAAATAATTGAAATTCCATTAATACGTCTAATACATTATTGAAAAATAATCGACACATATTTTTTTTCTTTTTTTAATTTAATGTGTGTTGAAATTTCGCGTGATGTCACGATATTACACTATATAGATGTATTATCTAAAAATAAAGTTTAAAAAACTGTATTTTACTGGATACTAATTTAATTTAAATCGATGTTTAGAATGTTTTATTAAATATTGATGTCTCTTGATACACTGTATCTACTTCGTTACATTCCAAGAAATACTTTATACTGTCCTTTAGAAAAAAGCTTCTACTTTCATTAAATTAATAAAAAATAATACTTTTTTTTTAACTGCATAGGGTAAAATTTCACTGTAATTTTTTTCTTAAATTAAAAAAAAACAAGGATAAAAACTAAAGTAATGTAATTTCCAGGGCATACAGTTTCCACGTGTCGAGCGAGGGCCAAATGCAGCCGGTGCCCTTTCCCCCGGATGCCCTGATGGCCCCGGGGATCCCCCGGCACGCGCGACAGATCAACACCCTGACCCACGGCGAGGTGGTGTGCGCCGTAACGATCTCCAACCCCACGAAGTACGTGTACACCGGCGGCAAGGGCTGCGTCAAGGTCTGGGACATAAG
>UXGC01001427.1:0-23833 GCA_900480045.1 Eurytoma adleriae | reverse complement strand
ACCCTTGCGAATATCCCTAATGTGGATATCTCGGGCGTATAATTTTTGTTAGCCGGGACTGCGTTCGCGCTATCCCGTTTTATTTAATACAAACAAAATGTTCTGCAATAAAATTGTAGATTAAAAATTGTAAATATTACAAATAAATATTATTTATGCAATAAGTAATATTTATTCTATATTTTATATTTATAAACTACCTGCACAGTTAGTTTATTGTAAGTTACAATTACATAATTAAATTATAAGTAAAGGCTAATCATATTTATTCATTTTTATTTATTTATTTAACATTCAACAGTTACAGTGTTTTTAAACTTTATAATGCAATACCCAGTACTAAATTAAATTAAGAGAATACATTAGCAAAAACATTTTTTTAAATAAACATGCGGTTGACATACTGTTACATTATTCAAAGTATTTGTTAAACAAATGCTTAATTATAAATAATATATATTAATGATAGTAATAGGCAAATTTTACATTAACTTACATATCTGTAGCTAGTACCAATCACTATGTTGTGTCGTCTGCTTAAGTTGCCAATCACTATACCCTTAGTTTCTTTTATTATTCTAAATGAAAGAAAAACAATTATGTTTAGACAACAATTTTCTGTACTACTTTTTACTTCGTAATTAAAACAAATTCTAATTGAAAGAAGAGGATTCGTTTAACAATTAAGCAAAAACATACAAATAAGCAAGCATTGTTCATTTATTGTTTTAGGACTCAGAATTATGCATCGCACTTGGCATGAGCCTGCAGTACTTGCGAGTCTCAGTGGTCTGCTGGCTGGCCGCTATGTGCCACCACCTATACGCGACTGTTGCCTCGATCCCTAGCCGTGACGACCCGCCAACGTATCTCAAATACAGTGTCTTCGCCTGGGGTGCACCCCTCGTCAGCCTCGGCGGTGCCACACTTCTGCAGATGCGCGAGACCAACGACATATGGAGGGTCGACGACTTGCTCCCCTTTAACTGCTGGTAATTATAATAACACGTAACAAAATTTCACTGTAAGGGAATGTTGGAATGGACCAATAATTGCTGGTAAAGTACCGATGTCGATTTTTTTATAGCGGCTGATCTGTACTTCAATGATCCACAATACTAATTTATCGATCGGATTGTTCTTTTTAATCAGCCACCACCGCGATCGTTATCTTCTGAAAACTATTTGGAGATGTAAATGTCAATGAATTCGGAGTCTACGGTCAATTTGTTTCTGAGTTCTAAAATAAAGAACAGTGTTATCAATCAATCGTTCTGTCAAATCTTTGCTTAATTGAAATAAGTTTAACTATTCATTCTGAAGTTTGTCTAAAATGAATTTTTAGTTCCATGATGACAACAAAAACAGTTTTTTAATCAGAGATTTGGGAATTTTTCTAAATAGTTGTCTGTTCCTAATTTCGGAATCCGTAGTATCTGGAATCGAATTTTTACAAATTATAGTACGTCATAAGTAGAGCAGCCTCGATCTGATAAAATTAAACTACTAAACTGATCTGATTATTGCTGGTCGAATCTATATCACTACCGAGTACGTTATTAATTATATCATTGAACCTCTTATATCGAACTGCACAACGGCTCCGGAGATTTCACCGCGTTTTAAGCGAAGAGAAATGTGATAAGTGATTTAAGAAATTAAGGTAGGGATATAATGAAAATTCTTTCTCTTTTAAGTAATAATTTATTCCAATCACGATTGATGGTCATCGATGCGTCGGCATTTTTCAATTACCTATCGTGACTTTTTTTCCTAAAATTCCTATCACCATATCTTTCCATATCATAGCTCTTTTCAATGCTATAATAAAAATCAATGTACACAATACAAATAAAAATTTATATTAATTTTGTAACCTAACAAAATTAACTTCATGAAAAGCCACGTAGATTTAAAAAACCATTGAAAGACAAATAAATCTTTTTCAGGTTTTTGGGAGCGAAAGCAACTGTATACGCCTTTGGTATACCGGTGATACTGCTGCTTTTAACTGCGGGCTACTACCTCCTTAAAGCAGCCATCGTAGCCAGGTAGGTATTCACCCGCAAAATTTTTGCCAAAAGGAACTCGCCGCGCTTTGCCCGCTTAAAAGATCAGAGGATTCCCCACCGCGCAAATCCGACCCTTTGCCGTCCCCCCCGGCTTTCTCCGACTGTACTCTTCTTTCCAAGTGCAACGCTCTCACGTTATTCTCTTCTCTTTCACGCTCCCGACGACGGACAAAAAAAAACAGGTACACTTGCAGCATGCAGCTGGAGATAAAGCAGCGCGAAAAAATGAAGAGAAGGCGGGCGCTGCAACTGATGCTCTTCCTGAAAGTCAGCCTTATCATAGGTTTAGTGGCCGGCTGCGGGGTCGCCTCGCGCGTATGGAAGGTGCCGTTCTTATGGGCCGTTTTCTGCACGGGCCACTCGCTCCAGGTCAGTGCAATACCTTTATCTTTTCCAGAAAAATATGTTGAGAGTGGCCGTTATAGCGAAGTTACATTCGATCAAAAATTTCTACGAACGAAGGTATCGATAAGAAAATGAGAATTATTGAATTGATTGATTGAACTGACTGATAAGAGAGAATAAGTAAAGATTTTGTGTTGAAATGATTGGTTTACGAGTTGCTTTATCGCGCAGTAAAAACGCGAGTAACTCTGTAATGTATATAAAAGTCTAACTGTGATGATGAGTATAGAAGAGATTAATTATTCCAGTTGTTGCTCACTTGAAATCCACATCCAATCGATATTTTTAACACTAATTTTTATACTATTCGAATGTCAAAGTATCTCCTAAACCAAGCAGTTCTTCTTCCAGTTTAATAAATTATTAATATTAGCTACACTCAAACTTTTTATTAATTTGTAACTCTCTTTAAGAGAAAATAGAAACTTTCCTCACTATTCTTTTCATATTCAAAGGTACTCGTGAATGTCTGTACAAACGTAAAGGCTGAACGTACATACATGTCTGAAAAGATAAAATTCTATTTGTTCGCTTGGTTTGCCTTGAATGACTACGTTTCTCGAGTGAAAGAAAGAAAACTCTTTCGGAGAGCCCTTGATATAGATTTGTTCACCTTCCGTATACCTTCTCTCGCGAGAATCGCACTTTCCTCAAGCCTTCGCTTTACTTCAACAGGGTCTTGCCGTTGCGCTGTCCGTCGCTTGCAATTGCAGAGTGCTCAAGGTGTACTCGAGGAAGTCCTATAAGCAACCAAAACACCAGGTAATGCAGACCGTTTTTATTGCTCCAGTAGAAAAATAGTAATTTGTCAGTAATAAGTTGGTATAAAAATGATCCACTCTTTCTGAAATTAAAACTGATCGTTTACTTCAGTTTATTTTATTTATTTTTGTTTTGTTTTATTTTAGAAAATAAACGGAATTTCTTCCTTTGCACAAGAATGTGCAATTAAATTTTCGCAAACTGGCGCATATTACACTTTATATTATTATAATAATTTTGTATTACTTTTTATGAAACATTTTAATGCTTGGATTAAAAAGGAGTATGATGTCAAGAATGTCAAAATTTGATTTATTATGAGTTGATTCTTCATGAACGTAAAAGTGTTTATTTCATTTACTTTGTATCATTAAGGTAGTTAAGTACGTTACGTTACTTTGTTTAATATTTTTAATGAAACATTTTAAATGCAAACAATGCAAATTTAAACAAACTTTTTATGTGTACAGATAGCAAAATCATCAAGTATGCAGCTACTTGCTCCAGCACCAGATCCTGTTTAATTTAACTCAATGGAAGGAACAAACAACGCATTTTTTACATCGACTTTCATCTATTGCGAATTATGTTACCAGTGAATCATTTTTTTCACAAACTATTCAGTACTATATCAACGTCCTAACTTAAGCGACTGTGAAACCTACAGTGTTCTTCAAATACTCATTTATTACACGGCAGTCGATCATCTGTATTTTACGCATAAAAATACACTTTTAAATAAGTAACATTAAATTACGTTATTTTATTTATTTTTTAAAATACTTTGATTATATTATACCTAGATGAAACGTTCGTGAAAATCATATCGCAATAATTAATAATCTGTAAATTAAATTGGAATCTCGATTTTATTTGAATAATCGTTTTGTAAGTATTTGTTCATAAAACATAGATAAATAGTACTGTATAGTTTTGTAATGTTTTTGTAAGAGCGTCAAAAAACTACAAGTAAACAACGGGGCACAAAACAAAAAATCAAAAACTATCACACACGCATATCGCGTCACTATCACGATTGTAAATAACGCTTTAGGAAATCGTTGAACACAAATTGTTCTTATTGCGGTGGATGTCAAAAATGCACACCTCTGCGCAACATAGATCTAGAACAATTATTGAAGTGTGCATTTTAATTGTTTTAATCATAACCAATTCATACATGTTAACTTATTTAAGTAAAAAATGAACTATTACATTAAAATAATTAATTATTAAGTTTTACACATTCAAGTTAAGCGAAAAATGACATTTTACAATTGTTACAAAATTATTGTGATTATGAGAAAGTTACAGTCTAATAATTTTAAAAAGTGCAAATAGTATTATTTCGTAACTTATGAAAAAAAAAGATCTGAATATGTATAAAACTTTTACTTGAAACATTGTTTATAAACGTTTACTATTTCTACAACGCATACGATTTTTTATGATTTTTCATAAAAGGGATTATAATATTTAAAAGTGATAAATTAAAAAACAATGTAATGCGTAACTACGGTTACTAAAATATATTATTTCAATTGATAAAAAATAAGAAAATGCAGTTAGCATGTAGCAAATTTAGTGTAGCTAATCTTTTTTAGCATTTTGCTGTAGTGCTAATGTTACAGTCAACAGAAAATCGTTTTGTGAATATTTATAATTGATTAAAGGGCATTGTGAATGTAAATAATCCGAAAAAAATGTTTAGTAGAATAACATATCAAAAAATCGTCGTAACGATCATTTCCATGGCCAGTGCTATAAAAAAACTATCACTTGCAACATTTCCACAGCCGCAAGGATAGAAAACTTTTCATCGTAAGTAGTCCGCACTCATATCATATAATAAATTTGTCACTCACCATATCACACGAAATAAATTCACACTACTTTTTCATAATAGCATCGTCAATGTAACTACTATAACTTGCATGAATTTGAACCATGGAGCGATGTATATTTAATGATAAGAATTAATAAAAACTAGAGATTAAAACCTTTTTCATAAGTTTCATTATAACTCTTTAGCAAACAAATATAATCATCCACTAATTTCTTTTATCTCTCTTTGCGTAACTGCAATACACAGTACATGTAGTAGCGTTTTAAAGAAATAGAATTTTTCAATATCAATAAAACCGTCAAGATACACTAACGCAAAATTATTCTATCACTACCTCAT
This sequence comes from Eurytoma adleriae, assembly GCA_900480045.1. Classification (NCBI taxonomy): domain Eukaryota; kingdom Metazoa; phylum Arthropoda; class Insecta; order Hymenoptera; family Eurytomidae; genus Eurytoma; species Eurytoma adleriae. Next base: position 18,409 of record UXGC01001427.1, on the reverse strand, counting down.
CATCATCTCCCCCCCTCCCCCGTACAATTTGTACAAATAAATTTTCGCCGAGCAAAGAAATTTCGCCTCGGCTAATCTCGAAGGCGAGAAACAAGCGAGAAAAAAAGGGCATCGGCGCCCCCTTATCTTGCCCCGACGGTCCGGGCGATTTTTCTTCCTCCGCGCCTCGCCAACGCCGTCGTCGCCTTTCATCAACATCAGCGTCAACTTAACGGCGGCGCCGAGCTGCAAACGAAGCGGACGACCCTCCCCCGCCTGCGAGCGCGTGCAGCTTACTCGCCGGGCTTTACTTTCTCGCCGGGCGTCATCGTCCCCCTCGGGTGTACCTCGCCGAGTGCAGTTGATGCAACGACTTTACGCGAGCCACTTTACATCGGTGGGGGAAGTGCTCTCGAAAAAAATGTGTCACGCGCTTTTTTTTTTGCCGGGAGGCTGAGGGGGGAGGGGAACGAGGGAGGCCTAATTTTCAGGTGCGCTCGCCGCCGCCCTCTTTTTTATTTTATTATTACTTTCTGGGCCAACTGCTTTTTCGGATTTTAATTGTCACTTTTTATTTGCAGCCGCGCGCTCACTTTTACTTCTTTACTTACTTTTTCCTTGCTTTGCGAGGTGATGGTAAGATTTTCTTTTATAGGGTTGCAGTGTAAAGAAAAGCTAAGTTCACGAAATTTTAGGAGACGTCGCAAGGTATTTTTACCTTATTTTATTTGATTTTGTTAATAGAAGTTGAAATGTTAGTGTAATAAGGGCGATGCATGCGACGATACTTCGATTATTGTCGTAAATTTACGCAGAGAATATTTTTTTTTTAATAGTGGTTTTAAAAGTTTTAAATGAACATTGACCAAAGAAACTTGATTTTGCTGCGTGTATAGTACTAGGTACTTCGTCCGTCTTTTAGTGCTGTTGTAAAATGCGAAACAGGGGATACTGAAAATTAGAATGAAGTTTACTTCGTCTACTGCAAGTCTCAGGTGTATTCTTCCAAGTTCAAATCAAAGTTTTTATGGGCTATTCGCCATATTTTCTACTATATCAGGGATGTTTTAATAGTTCTGTAGAATCTTCAAAAGTCACTACCAACTGCAAGTAATCAGATTGTCAATGATTGTCAATTGTTGTTTTAAAATTTTCAGGAATCAGATTCGCAAAACAACTCGGAGGTAGATCTAAGCGAAAGACCTATACCTTTCGAGACTCTGAATTAATTATTGAACTTTCTAATAATTTACATCCAGTTTCTTACTCAACCTAAACTACATTGAAATGCGATCTGACTGATATACACATTTACCGCCAGGTGGATTCTGATTCTGAAACTGATATGTTTCCCACTAATGAATCTGCAGCCTTAGGTTTATACATAGTCCAGTTAGGCCTGAATAGTTTGGCGTTGAATAAAGTTACCAATGCTCCACCATTTGCAGGATTATAAAAAAATCATGCAATCGTTAAAAACATATATTGAATGCTTTAGGAGCATTTAGAGAATTGCTTTTCAAATGTCACTAAAATTATCGATTTCTCTTGTGAAAATTTGAGAATAGTTGTTATTAACTTGTTCCCCAAACTACCAAGCGTACGCTACTTTTAGCAATAAATGTGCAGTTTTCATGTAAAAACTTCTACGAAGAGAACCTAGCCACCACCTCACAGACATCTGTAAAAGAAGAGAGCCGAGAAAAATCCCGAGCGAATCTCAGCCGCGAGCTTCATGAAATGTGCGATGCGCGCGCTCTCGAGCCTCCCGCCACGTGCAGCCAGGTGTTTAATTAACGAAAACGAGATTAACGAAGCTCCCCTCGCGGCCGAGCGTTCGCGTGTATGCGCGCGCCTCGCCGTAATGCCACTCGAGGGGCCCCTTCTGGACGTCATTAATTTTTTTTACACAGGCTCGTATTCGCGTACCGACCGCGCGCGCCGCCGCGGTACAGTTGTCCCGAGCGCACTGCGCTCTCGTGGGCATCTCGCGGTTGTAATCGCCGCAGCGAATGTACCTTAATTACAGTAACAAGCCTTCCAATTATGTTTCTTTTTTAAATAGATTGGCATTTATAACCACCCTGGTAGAAAATTCACCATAAATTGACCATAACTGGTCAATAAAGAAGGCGATTGACCATAAATTGATTAATTTATGATGAATTTTCTACGAGGGCACTTAATTTTATTGATAAAAATTAGATAAATTTTAGGAAATAATTGGTAATCATTGAAAAGCATTTGAAATCTTGCAATGCTTTCTGGAGTGTGCAGTTCCTCGAGTCTAATTGAAAAACCTAAGAAGACCAGTAAGTCCGAAGCTCACCTAATATGATTATTATAATTCTTTTATTCTACTGATCAATTTCTGATCATTGAGAAAAAAATATAAAAGAGTAATTTCACCAGCTACCTTTGCACAATACAATCAGAAGCAGTTATTATTAAAAATGAGAAACTTTCAACTCAGCCTTTATTTAGCAGCAGCCTCCAATAAGGAAACGTGCATACTGCAAATGAATTTTATATTCATTTGCTTTATGACTTTATGTCAACCAATAAGGATAAAAAACAAAATGTTTGCGCAAACGTCCCGTGCAAAGAACAGCAGATCCGGGGATGTCGACCCGAGTTGCCTTTGGCTGAGCCATATCCTGCAGTGTTTGCCAAGGGACGTAACGCGAGCCGCCGGCAGCTGCTTGCTTACCGTTAGGGCGCGCCGTTTGTCGTCTTTCCATAGCGCAACCTCGTTCCATCCACCGGTGTCTTCGCTTTGTTCAGCGGGACGGGGCGTCGCCGTCCTTTTGCTTAGAGAGCGAGCGGGGGCCGGGACGAGGTGGGCCGCGACCTCCTCAACTCGTTGACGGCTCGATTGCTCGGCGGCGCACTTACCGGGGGACTCGAATTCCTCGAGTCTCATTGCCGAGATCCGGTTCCCCCAGCACTGCTCAGCTTGAGAAGCGCCGCTGTTGAAGAGGGAGCTCGCCCGAGCCCGCTCTTCTTGATCCTTTCGGTATTTTTATCTATTTTGTTTTATTGACGCTTGAACATCAAAATATATGCTGAAAATTTTTGTACTATGTTTACCCAAAACTGACTCGTCGCATTTAGAGTTTTTTAAATTTGATGTTAAAATACTGAATCCAGTCCACCTGGTAAAAAATTGGAAAAATATTAAGGAACACTGTGATGTCTATTCTTAAATAATAACTGTAAATCTGTAGAAAGTAGTAGCGAAAGTTATTAACATAATTATCGTGAATGCATCATATTCTACAACTTTTAAAATAAATTTCTTTTATAGATTTCAATTATTATTGTCAAAAACTCTGCTGTTATCAGTTATTGAAATAAAACGCAGATCATATTACCAATTTATTAACAAGTTTTCAAAGCATCCTTTTACAAACGTTTTGCAGGAGTTGCGAGGAAAATATTTGGATATCGGAAAAAATCTCAAACTCCACTTAACTAGCTAATAATCCACAAACATATATATGCCAATCTACAGATGGGTAGGTCAAAAATCTCGGCATTTATTCGCTCAGCGAAAAAAAAACTGGCATGTCATCGTCTAAAGCAATTCCTTTGTCGCTGCTGAGCACCGAGCTACGGAAAAAAATCGTCGCGAGGACAAAAGGTTGAAATAAAGTTTGAGAATCCTTCACCGGCGAATGCGAAAAAATGCGAGAAGCTATAGGGTGGCGTCGCTTTTTCCTCGCTAACTGCCACGATCCGAAAGTTCCGCTTACTTTCCAGGAGTCAAAGTTAACCGAGCGACTCATCTCTCTCTGGGTACTAGTAAAAGCAGTGTGTAAAGTACTTTTCGATGTGCACTTGAACGCGGGGTTTCATTTCGGGCTACGAACTTAAGTAACCCGATCGTAAGGATTAAATATATTCATAAACACATTCTTTTCTTTGACAATAAAGAGATAAATGACTGATAAAATATTGAGGTTCCAGATGACGTTTAAACATTGACGAGAAAATTTGATCCATCCTCGTAATTATTATTTACTATTAAAAAATGAGTTGGTGATTTCATCAAATCGATCCTTTTAGATGTGTTAGTACTATTTGCATCCCTTTCTTTAGTCTGTTCACTAGCTTCATATCTGGAAGTAAATTTAATTTTTTTTAATTATGTAAAATAAAGTTTTAACAAGATCAAGTATATACCTTCATTATTAAAATTTCTTTGTTATATTATCTAGAGGAACAATAAGCTACCTGCCAATGAATTGGCGGCGAGTTTTATTTTATGTGCAATGATTTCAAAAGCAAAAAAGCAAATTGCTAAAGTGTAACCAACAAACAACAGATGAAAAACAAATTTAAATTTCTTCAAACTGAGAACTTCAGTCGGCTGATGTTCCTTCGGCCAATTCCGCTTCGGCACCTGAGAAACTTTTAAAAATTCATAAATTCCGGCCTGGGCCAAGTGTCTCAACATAAGGTCTATCTTTGAAAAAAGCGGCCAGTCCGCAGTAAATACAAAGCTGGTCGGCCGAGTGGTCAGTGGTTCCTTAACTTTATGAACAAATACTGAGAACTTTGACAGTCCTAGTTCCGCTTCGTGAATTAAACAGGCCTTCATCTGTCCAGCAACAATCTCTTGTACACACTTAATTTCGATACCATTTTCGAATTTCTTCAAAATTTCCTGACGAAACACAAGATTACGGTGATTCTCTGAGCCGATAATCGTTAAGTTAGACTCAATCAGGCCATCCAAAGAGTTAATTTGCTGCGCATTACCAGGAACAGTTTTCTGCGCGGTAAACCAGCTCGTCAGAAATACGTTGGTCGTGGAGATCACTATGCTAATGCAAAGAATCAAAAAATGATCCCGTGATCGAGAAAAGTTGCCCAGATACTGTCCGCTTGTCAACATTCGGACGTACTCCAGAAGATTTCGACTGATCGAGTAGCGGAAAACGTACTTGTTGATAATAATCGATGTGAAAGAAACAACTATTAGGATGGTCCAGTTCTGTACGTTAAAGATGATCAAAGATTTTGCTGTGTCGGAATGTTTTGGTACAACGATGTACAGAGAGTTAAATTCACGAGGATATGTTTGCACTTTCCAAAAGTCGCGGAGGAGAAGTGCGGGTGTTACGATTTTTATTCTATTGCTTTCTACATCCTTGAAGAAACCTATTGGACCTGAATTAGTGATGACTCCAAAATTTTTATAGTACTTAAAAGTATAAGTCGCATTTAATTTATTCAATACATCGTGGAGTATCCAATACATTTCCTTAACAATTGACGGCCCTGCTCGCTTATTAACGGCTTCAAATTTAGGTCCACCGACGTTAATATTTAGTCTGTTTACATTTTTTACTCTTTCCAGGTTCATATCATTGCAAATTAACGGTGCATCTACATAGTAAAAAGATTGAATTAAATAGTTCAATGATTTGTTATTTCAAAAGTCAAAATTTTACCATTCATAGCGAGAGATCCATTAAAAGAATGTTCAAGCATTGTCCAGTAATCATCAGCGGTTCTACTGACCCATGCAATCTTCCAAAAGGCAGTACCAATCCGATCGTAAGGATTAAATGTGTACATAAGTACGTTCTTCTCTTTGCCAATACAGAGATAAATTGCTGACAAAATATTGAAATTCCAAATGATGGTTAAAAACTGACGAGCAAACTTGCACCCATCCTCATAAGCGTTGTTAATTATTAAAAAATGCGCTTGGTGATTCCACCAAATGGATCCTCTAAGGTCACTTAACAAATTTTTCAAGGCGATCGTCGAAGAAACTACTACTGTGACATTAGATGCAGGGTAAACTTTAGTTTCAAGGATAGTTGTATTTATTTTAGAAAACAGCGGAAAACGTTTATATTTTTGTAAATAATTATGTTTTCCATCAAATAAAAATATCGATTTCGAATCTGATTGTATCGATTTCAAAAGAAGTGTATTATCATGACTCCAATCTCGAATTACAATGTAGCTTCCAGTTATTTTATTAAAACAACGACCAATAACTATTTGCTAAAAATATTAATTTATTTGAAATATTTAATTCAACAATTAACATTTGAAATTTTAATACAACAAAATTTTAATGTGAAGGCAATATACCATCGATTCATAAACTTCATTCCTTTCTTTCCTATGTTTTTTACTGCCTTGAATGAGGGCTTGCTCACTTTGCGATAATTTAATTAATTGACTAACATATAAATAAAATGAACATAATAGAAGATTCATTCCTACCCTTTTGGAGTTTTCACAAGCACTAACGAACATTGAGATATTTGTCCAATATTTTAGCGTATGTGAATTATGCACCATAAAGAAAATTTTTGTAACAGCACAATTAAAGAAAATATTTGCTTTTATATCTCTTTGTGGAAAGTAGAGCGTATAAATTTTTCTAGGAGTTATATATATAGTTCACGTTTGAAAGAAAACTCCTGTATGAATATTTTATTTCAGAAAGTTTTAGTATTTTGTAAAGTTATTTCAGTATGTGAAAGTTAAAATAATTTCAACTTTACAATTATTACCGTGGACAAGCAAACTAGAAAAATAATTCTTTTAAATTGTTGCAAGACGATAATAACAATTATAAACTATACTTTGGTTACAAATACTTTGCAATTTTTTCTACTACATTTTGAGACTTGATACGTGCGCATTCTCAGGAATTTTATTTATCCTTTTTGAGTTAAGTAATAATTAATTTTTAAAAAGCTTCTTAATAGATTTACATAAATTTAAAATAATTCTTCAATAAAAAGGTACACTTAATTCTACTTAGATAATAAGATAAGCCTGTTGATGAATACAATGTTAAAATTTCGTAATATTTCTTTGAAGATTCTGTAAGATCCATTTAGTTATGAAATAGTTATTAATTTAACTATGTTAATTTCCATACAAATGCTGCCCTACCCTTTGAATTAAAGTCTACTCGCAATTCCTATCTCATTATACTCTCGCATTCAAATTAAACTGCACTCAAAGCACTAAATCTAAAGCGGAAATTTATTAAATTCCGCCGAGCGGTGCATATCAATAATAGATTGATAAAAGCCCTCCATACATAGTACGAACTGTTTATCGGGTCAAACAATTGCGCGTCCCGAACCGCATTTCATTATCCGGCCGCGGCGAGTCCGCAGCCCCGCCGCTTACGCACGTACGCGCGCTAATAATGAAACCGTGGCAATTCGGTCAGCGACACGCGGCAATTATTCTCGCGGGAATTTAATTCAATCAAACTGACATTCCCAATCGGCTGATTGCAAAACTCGGCCCCGATCAGCGCGCCGATTGGCTCGTTCGATCGGCCGGCACGCGCGCTTCCGGCGATTCGTTCTCGGCGCGGCTGCGGTCGGAGAAATCAGATAGCGGATATCGCGTCATTCCGGATTTGGGATTTCGGCCCTCGGCGAACGGAGTTCGCCGTTTCGTGCAGGCGCGACCGAATGATCGCGGTCGCCTGTTTACACGCCCGAACAAATGATGCGGACGTGGGTGCTTGTTGTTTTCCGTTGATCAATTGATATTTTCTCACTTTGAGCTATGAGATTTATTTTAGATTAAAGTAGTTTATCAGTAGTTTTGTTTTGTTTAAGAGGCTCCGTTGGATAAAATTACAAAAACAGTGTTCATTATTTTCGAATAAAGAATCATTTTTGTAAGTTTGAGCAAAATTCTGGACCCGCAGGTTGTGCCCTCACAATATCAGATCTTCAAAAAAGACTATTATCAACGGATTCGTATAAGATAGGCGCAATCAAAACTATGTTATAATAACTTGAAATAAAATGATCGCTATAAAGTTTCAACTGCTATATGGGTCAAATTTTGAGTTTGAATTTTGAAAAGAGATACATATAGGATAATTGACTTGAGTATAGAATATTCATTCTTACTATTCTGGTATTTTCTCAGGCACTAACGAACATTGAGATATTTATCCAATATTTTCGCGTAATGTTCGTATGAATTACGAACCATAAAGAAAATTTTTGTAATAGCACAATTAGAGAAAGTATTTGCTTTTATATCCCTTTGTGAAAAGTAGTATTCATTTTTCTAGCAGTTATAAAGTTCACGTTTAAGAAAATTCCTGTCTGAATATTTCATTTCAGAAAGTTTTAGTGTTTTGTAAAGTTATTTCAGTATGTGCAAGTTAAAATAATTCCTTTAAATTATTACGAGACAATTAAAATTGTATTATGCTAGCATAAAATTAAACTACCGTTATAAAGACAGATAAATATTACATCGTCTATTTATTTAAAAACGTATTATGTACACTTTTAATATACGATATTTTTCAATACAAACTTTATTTAAATTGAAAAATGACATACACTGTAAATGTTTCGTCGACGTTCGATTGTTTACATACAATATAGAATGAGCTTCCCCAAAATATTTTTAAAAACATTTAAAAAGCGTGAATTCTTCCTATGTAGTGTACTATACTATTTATTTCTCAAAACGTGCACAAAAGTGTTAAAATTAGTTCACTTAGTGACCTAATTTTTGTTTAATTCTACCTGTGAAAACAGTGGCCAATCAGTAGTAAATATAATTTTGAGATGAATTCAAGTTCGTGGTAAGGCTTAAAAATGTATGTTGCATTTAGTATATTCAGTACCACGTGCAAAATCATTTAAAAATTTGTATGATATAATTTTTAAATTTATATACAAAAATTTCGAAGACAAGTATAAAAGCTGCTAATGTGCAGCCACCAAACAGCAGATAAAAGGTAAATTTAAATTCCCTTAAACTGCGAGCTTTAGCAGGCTTATATTCCTTTAACCAATTCCACTTTGTTGCCTGATTAATAACGATAAGAAATTGATAAATGCCAGTCTCGGCCATGTAACTCAATATCAAGTCTACCTTTGAAAAAAGCGGCCAGTCCTCAGCAATTGAAAAGCTAGACGGCCGAGTGGTCAGTAATTCTTCAACCTCGTGAAGGTACAATGAGTAGTTTGCCGCTTTGAACACGGCCCGATAGGCTATACAGGCTTTCATCTGGCCAGAAATTACGTCACGCATACACGAAATTTCATGACCGGTATTGAATTTCTTCAAAATTTCCTGGTGAAATACGAACTCCCGGTGATTCTCTTCGCCAGTAAGTGTCAAGTCAGACTTTCCCAGGTCGTCCAAAGAGTTAATTTGCTGCGTGTGACCAGGGACAGTTGTATACGCGGTAAGGCGGCTTGTCAGAAAAACACTGGTCGCGGAGGCCGCTGCACCAATGCAGAGAAGAAAAAATTGGTCGCGTGATTGGGACCTTGTGCGCTGTATAGTCCCACCAGTCAGTACTCGGATGAACTCAAGAAAAGTCCTACTAATCGAGTAATTGTATACGTATTTGATGATGATAAGCGACACGAGGGAAATAGCCATGTGGAATTGCCAGTCCTGTGCAAGGAATCCGGCGAAAGAATAGACGTCTGAATATTTCGGTGTAACGATGCACAAAGAATTGAATTCATGAGGATATGCTTGGGCTTTCCAATGATTGCGAAGGAGATATAATGTTGTCACGATTTTGATGCAGCCGGTTTCTATATCCTTGAGGAAACCTATTGGACCAGACTTTGTGTTGGCTCCAAATTCTCGATAAGACTTGAAAGTGTATGTCATATTTAATTTTTCAAATATAACGCGGAATATAACAATATCGTCCGCAATTTCCATCATTGGTGAAGGGTCTCGTAATATCGGTACCTTGCGTTTATGTGCCCCGATGTTAATATTTAGTCTATTTACATTTTTTACTCTCTCCAGCTTCATATCATCACAGTTTAACGTTACATCTATGAATTAAAAAGATTATATTGAATAATTCAGAGATTTGTTATTTTGAAAACTCAAAATGTTACCGTTCTTAATAAAGGATCCATTAAAAGAATGTTCAAGCATTGTCCAGTAATTATCAGCGGTACTGTTGATCCATGCAATTTTCCAAAAAGCAGTGCCCACTCGATCGTAAGGATTAAATGTGTACATAAACACATTCTTTTTTTTGCCCATACAGAGATAAATTGCTGACAAAATATTGAAATTCCAAATGATGGTTAAAAACTGGCGAGCAAATTTGCATCCATCCTCATAATCTTTGTTTATTATTAAAAAATGAGCATTGTGATTCCACCAAACCGATCCTCTGAGATCATTTAACAAATTTCTCAAAGCTATCGTCGAAGAAACTACTACTGTGACATTAGACGCTGGATAAACTTTAGATTTAACGTTAGTATCATTTATTTGAGCAAAAGGCGGAATACGATTATATTTTTGTAAATTATTATTTTTATCATCAAATAAGAATGCCGATATCGAATCTGAATGTATCGATTTCAAAAGAAGTGTGTCTTCAAGGCTCCAATCTCCCATCATAACGTAGCTTCCAAATATTTCATTGAAGCAATTATCAAGAATTATTAGCTGCAAATATTAATTTATTTAAACTATTTAATACGACTAAATTATTTGTGTAAATAATAATTTACCATCGATTCATAAAGTTCATTCCGGTCTTTCGCATGCTTCTTATTTCCTTGAATCAGGGATTGCGCACTTTGCCATAATATTAATTGACTGATATAAAAAAAGTAGGAATACAATAGAATGTTCATTCTTACTCGTCTGATGTTCTCATAAGCACTAACGTAACATCGAAATAATGAAATATTTTTCTAACATGTTTGCGGATATGAATAGCATTTCATACAGGAAATTCCAATAACAACACAATTACAGAAAATATCCACTTTCACTTGTCAGCGCGAAAAGTAGACTTTGACTGTAAAGTTTACATGCATTTGTTAAATTCATGTTTAAAGAAAAACGTTTCAAGTCGATATAATGACAGGGACAAACTGTACTTTAGTTAAAAAGGCTATGTAATTTTTTTATTGCAGTTTGTATACTTTCATATATTTATTTATAGTTGTACAACAATATTCTATTCCTACTTTTTTAGTAATTTAAAGTTTGTAAAATACATATTATAAGTAAAACCAAATGGATCACCTTTTCAACAAATTCGCATTTTTTATTTTTATGTTCTCATTTTCAATGACAAGAATTGAAAAGTGAAGTTCCAAGACCGATGACTTCGTTAAGTAATACACCAAAACTTGCTGGACGCAACCCTACAGTAAGTTTTTTGTCAATTTCTAAATGTAAACCTAATATTCCAGAATCAGGCCAGTTTACATTTAATAAGTCATCTTTTTTTCCATTTGGCGTAGGATTTCTAAAATTTATAAGAATAGTTTTAATATTTTTTGACTTGTAATATAAGAATAATATATTTTAATAATATATAATCTAAAAGTAATTATATATACCCGTATTTTGCAAAGTTTGTCAAAAGCCTGACGTATCGATTAATTGTAAGCTCGATTCCGGGATTCTTATTTCGAAGTTGAAGAGGAGATATGTAAAACAAATACATAAGATCATCTGCATGCCCTACGCCTGAAAAAATCATAGAAAAGTAATATTTAAAGTTAGTTTTTGTATAATTCACGTCACATATTCGGCCTAAAATCCAATAAAATATTACCGCTAATCTTCAATGTTTCGTTTCGATTTTCAATCTCTGCTGGTAAATCCGATTCGTAAGAAAAACGATAATAGTAAATTGGATGCTTGTTGTGTTTTAACATTAGCTTCTGCTTCGAATCTATGCCAGTTACGAAGAATAAATCTGTTAAGCTCTGTACAAATATGGATAATAAAGTTTATATTTCAGGTTTATAAAGATGTTTCTTGGGTTCTTTTAAAACAGTGGAGTCACTTACTTTCGACAATTCTTCGATAACACCTCGCTCTAACGTTTCGAATATATTGCCAGACTTTGAAACTTGGTCCAATACTGGATCGCCTAATGCAATTGATGCATTTTTCGGTAGTCCTTTGTTCAGCGTTAATGTTTTTAAGAGATCGGCTGTGAAAAATATAAATGGATCGTTTAAAATAAAAATATGTAATACTCTAAAAGATAGGCATGTACATGTGCATTTGGAAAACGTTTACGGATATATTAAAAAAAGACGAGTAAAACAGTTTGATACTTACATATCAACGATGACGCTATAACTTCGCGTGAAGTGAAACCCAACATGTGAGGTCCTTTATTGTAGTTGCCGGATTGAAATTTATCAAAAGCACATTCAGATACAAATTTCTCATTATTAATGTCGGATACTCTTTCAACCGTAGGTCGAAAAGGGGGAGGAAACTATGGACAAATTGCATGACATTATTAGAAACATATGCTCTAGATTTTTAATACATTTTGTCACAAACATCTATACTTACGGCTGGGATTTCTAATGCCCTTGCTATAATATCCTTTGCTGGCGCTGTCTTCAGAATCTTCAAGATATCTTCGCTGGTTTTAGCCCTGAATCCCACTTTTGAAGCAAGTTTTTTAGCTTGCGAAAGTGCTTCTGAGCCAGATTGTACACCCCATATAAAGGAAAGAGCTGAGCCACTCATAGCTATTGACTTATTGAACAAGCCTATTTTAGGAAGCATTGTCGTTATTATACTGATAAATGTTGTAGATAATTAAATATTACATATTTTGTTATGAATAGTAAATATAGGTACCTGCAGACATCTCTGATACAATGTGGTAATCCACACTTACGGATCCAGCGCTTTGGCCAAATATAGTTATTTTATTTGGATCTCCACCAAATTTAGCTATATTCTTCTTTACCCATTTTAATGCTAAATTTTGGTCTTTAAGCGCCATATTACCAGACGCATTTTTATGGTTTAAATTGAGGAAACCTAAAATCAATAAACTTTTATAGAGATTATTCTATCTGATATTAATAAATATAAGAAGAGTAACATAATTTAATCTGAATACTCAAATAATTGTTCAGCATCCGAAAGTAAAGTCATTAATAAACAATTATTGAACATTAAGAATTCAATAATTTTTCAAGTTGATAAATAAATTTATCTACATACCAAGTGGTCCAAGGCGGTAATTCATCGATACCATGATTACGTCTTCTTCAAGAATAAAATCTGGTCCCGCATTATAGGTACCTGAACCAATACTATATACTCCACCATATATCCACACCATTACCGGTTTTAAATTATTTTCATTGGTTTTATTAAAATTCGTCTGTTAATAACAAATTTACTTATTTTTAATTTTTGTTAGTATTTGCAAAAATAATTAAAATTGAAAATATGCTTACGTGAGGTGTATAAACGTTCAAAAATAAACAATTTTCTGAACCAATGATGCTTGAATTTTTCAAATAAAACTGAACGCATACACTGCCTTCGTCATACGCGTTTAACACTTCAGACCAATTGTCTACTGCAACTGGAGGCTAAAACGTTTTATTATATTTTCATTCCCAAATGTTTATCGTAGTTAATATGATGTTTCTAGAGTTTTTATAAAAAATGTCCTACCTGAAAGCGGAGTTCTCCTTCTGGTGATTTCGCGTACGGTATTCCCTGAAACGATGCGTACTCTATATTTTTCCTGACTGTTTTTAAAATTCTACCACGCACTGGACCATTTGTGGTTTGTACAATACTCGTAGAGACAGATTCAGCTATTCCAGTAATGTACATTAAAAGGGTAACCACAAAAATTGCGTGCACCTTCATTTTGTACATGTTTTTACATACACAAATCTACAAGGTATGATAAAAATAAATGCTTTTTAAGGGTAACGTTTTATTCGTAAAATAGTAATGATTGCTTTAGTTTGATCAACTTCGCTAATTCGCTGTGAGCAATACCGTGGTATGTACTTACCTTTAGTGATGGACTGGTCTCACAGACTAACTGGATCGCTTTGAGCCAGTTTTTTGTCGAACAAGCCTTTTTATATTACCGTTTAAGCTTATCAGTTGATTAGCTTGGCATGACGTTGTAGTAAACACTATAAAGCCAAAAAAGATAAACTTATTAAGTAAATATTTAATTCTGGATGATTCAAGATTGTTTTTATGATCTGTTTATAAATATTTTATTTGCATTATTTTCAATGGATTCTTTGTACACAGTATGCTTGGTGGTAGGTATACACCCCTTACGTAAATTGAAAGCAAAATTATTGTATTTGGTAGGAAACAATAAATTGTATCGTAATTATTTATTCAATTTATTTGCAAAACGGTTTGTTTAAAGTGGAAACAAATCGAATCAAATGAGGATAAGACCGAGAGTGACTCAACTTTACTCAAGGCAGTCGCGTAAATTATAAGTTTATCTGTTAAAGTCAAATTACACATTTTACGTGCATTGCTTTTACTATCAACAGTATGAAAGACAAACGAAAGTGTCTGAGGTGAATCCCCGGATTCTCAGAAGTATTTTACCTTGACAAAAAGTAAACTCCATTTTTGTGCATAATGCATTGAATAAATAACAAAATACCAATTTATAATATTACTGGTAATAAAATACTGCATTATAAAAGTCTTATAATTTGCAATACCATGCAATTGTGTAAAATTAACCATGTCCCTGTATATGCCTTAATTTGATTGGTTTGGCAATTAAAATAAATTGTTATCACAATTTTCAAGAAAAAGAGCTGCGCCTTAAGTGTTTTTGAATAATCTGCATTATGCATTATACTATTATGATGCATTATTATTGCAGATGCAGTTTGATCTTAATGTACACTTGATCGGTTGAAGGTAGTGCTTTCCTGTCTATTTTATAACGGTCAATATTAGTATCATTATAAATTAACCAACAGCAAAAATTGAAATGGCCAAGATGCGAAGCTTAAGGTGCACCTGAGGAAGTTATAGTAAATTTGGATAAGCAATCATTCACTTGTATAAGAATTTATTTAAACACACTTTAGAGCTCTTTTATGCTACTTTATATTCAGAATTTATAAAAAAGGGTCATATTACAAACGCAAGAAAAATAATAAAACAAATAGTTTCTTTAAAATTTGTATTAAACTGACTTACACATTGTAAACTAGATACAAACTTCTCATCTACATTTGATTGATTACAGACAATATTGAATATGTTGCTTAAAACATTTCTAAAAACAACCGTTTATAATGGGTGAATTTCCAATACCGATTACTTCATTAAGTAATACACCAAAACTTACTGGTCGCAGCCCTACAGTAAGTTCTTTGTTTATTTCTAAATGTAAGCCTAATATTCCAGAACTAGGCCATTTTACTTTTAATAAGTCATCTGTTCTTCCTGGCGTAGGATTTCTAGGAACAAGAATTGTTTTAATATTTTATCTTATAACTCATTAAGATAATTTAAGAATAACATGTACCCGTATTTGACAAAGTTGGTTATAAGTCTTACGTATCGATTGATTGTAAGCTCGACTCCGGAATCCTTATTTTGAAGTTGAAGAGGAGATACGTAAAAGAAGTACAGAAGATCATCTGAGTGTTCTGCGCCTGAAAAATCATACAGCACATTTTATTTTATATTTCTTTTTTCAGTTTTATAAATTCTAGATAAAATCAAATAAAATGTTACCATTGATGTGAAATGGTGGGTTAAGATTGTTAATTTCTGCTGGTAAATCCGAATCGTAAGAAAAGCGATAATAGTAAATTGAATGTTTGTTATGACGTAATAACAACTTCTGCTTTGAATCTATTCCAGTTACGATGATTAGATCTGATAAGGTCTATAAATATGAAAAATAAAATTTATCGCATTAAGGATTTTTATAAAGATATTTTTAGATTCTTTTAAATAGTGGACCGACTTACATTTGACAATTGGACGTAATCAGCTGGTTGTAATGTTGCGTTTGGATTGTTTGAAACCAGTTCTAATATTGGATAGTTTAATGTAATTGACGCATTTTTCAGTGTTTTTTTGATATCCGATATTGCTTGAAAGAGAAAAGCTGTGCGAAACATAAAGTAACATTTTTGTCATTAAAACGTTATGCTTTGATATGTTTATTTAGTAAAATCGAAACGTAAAGCTGTTTGATACTTGCCTGATGGCTCTGTTACTTTAACTTCGCTTGAAGTGAAACCCAACATGTGCGGACCTTTATGATAATTACCAGAACGATATTTATCAACAGCACATTTGGATAAAAATTTCTCATTATTTATGTCGGATACTNNTTATGATAATTACCAGAACGATATTTATCAACAGCACATTTGGATAAAAATTTCTCATTATTTATGTCGGATACTCGCTCCACCGTAGGTCGAAAAGATACCTTTTACGAAATTGTATATCGTTATTAAAATATGCTCCAAATTTTTTATTTCATTTTATTACATATTCTTACCTCTGAGTTTGATGCCTTTGCTGTAATATCTTCTGCTGAAGCTGTCTTAAGAACCTTCAAGATTTCCTCATCGGTTTCAGCCTTGGATCCCAGCTCTGAAGCAAGGGATTTGGCCAGCAAAAGAGCCTCTGAGCGTCGCTGTGCACCCCAAAAAAGGTCAAGAGCTGAGCCACTCATAGATATTGATTGACTAAACAAATCTATTTGAGGAAGCATTATTGGTTATTGTACTGATATATAGAACAACCGATTAAATATTATATTTTATATATAACATAAATGTATAAATAGGTACCTGCAGACATATCTGATAAAATGTGTAAATCCACACTTACTGCTCCAGAACTTTGGCCAAATATAGTTACTTTATTTGGATCTCCGCCAAACTTGGCTATATTTTTCTTTATCCATTTTAAAGCAAAATTTTGGTCTTTCAAACCCATATTGCCAGTCGCATTTTTATGGTTTAAATGAAGAAACCCTGAAGACAAAATTTTCTGTTTGTTTCAATTTGATGTATTAAGAAATGCATAGTAGCTAATGTATTAGTAAATGATGCAGTTATGGTCACTTAATATATTTACGTACCAAATGGTCCAAGTCGGTAATTTATCGATACCATAATTACGTCTTCTTCAAGAATGAAATCCGGTCCTGTTCGATAAGTGCCTGAACCTACTGCAAATCCTCCACCATGTATCCATACCATCACTGGTTTTAAATTGTTTTCATTGATTTTGGTAAAATTAGTCTGTTTTAATGACAATTTTCTTATTTTTAATTTGTTTAAATACTTTTTAGAATAATTATTATTACAAATGTGCATACGTGTGGCGTGTAAACGTTCAAAAATAAACAATTTTCTGACCCAGCGATGCTTGATACTTCAGCATCGAACTGTATGCAATCACTTCCTTTCTCGTAGGCGTCAAATACTTTGGACCAATTCTCTATTTCAACTGGAGGCTAAATTTGTTTATTAACTCTCCTTATCAAAAAGTTTATCAAAGTGTAAAATGATGTTTCAAGATTTTTATGAAAAATGCCTTACTTGAAAACGGAGTTCTCCCTCTGGCGATTTTGCATACGGTATTCCCTGAAATGATGCATATTCAACATTTTTCCTGATTGTCTTTAAATTTTTTCCACGCACTGGTCCACTCGAAATTTGCACAACGGTCGTATAGTTTGATTCAGCCATTCCGATGATGCATGTTAAGAGGGCAGTTGCAACAACTAGATGAAGGTGCATTCTTCGTAATTTATTTTAAATTGTTTAAATCTGAAAATGTATATCGGAAATTGTAACCAACATTTGAATATATTATGTTCGAGAAATAGTGTTGAATGCACAAGTTATCTGGTAACACTTTAACTTTAAGTTTTTCGACTAACAAGCTGTTATATATTACCATTTAAGCTTATCAGTCAGACTATATTTAATTAGCTCAGCTTGTGGATGTATAATGTCAATAAAGATACAATCATCCAAGATTCTGTTTATACTTTCTATTCTATGCAATTTATTTGAAATACAGTTTACTCAAAACCACTATTTATTAATAAAGCCACTATTCAATGTTTCTCCTCGACTTCTTACTCGCGTCTTACCAGACCGAACTCTCACTGCTTCTTGGCTGCGCCTGATTAGCCAACGGAGATAGTGAGTAGATGACCGGCCCGACGGGGAAAACCCGTCTCGAAACGATCAAACTCGCGGTTCGCGTAATTTCACTTACAATTAGTATGCATAACTCACGCGGCGCGACTGACGCAAGCATCCATTTTTCCTTTAGTAAAACCGATTTGCTTAGGAGCTCTCTAAATACCTTACCTTGACATTACCTTGACAAAGGTAAACACCGCTTTTTTTCGCTGCAACTCATTGCAAGGAATATATGCAAGGAATGTCAGCTTAAAAGAACCATTAGAGAGGTATAAACAAATTACGAGGGTAAAAATTGCGAAGCTGAACTTTATCATGGATAAACATTATAAAAGATGATCACATCTCCATAATTTAAAATTTCATCTGCGATTTAAAAAGTCAAATGATATCGCGTATTATAAACTTCTTAAATTTCCAAGCGGGGAATCACCGTGGAT
>UXGC01001426.1:0-23917 GCA_900480045.1 Eurytoma adleriae | reverse complement strand
TAAAAATTTTCCTTCTCGCAGTCTGTGATCGCTTTACTAGATGTTTTGTAATTTTTACTCACGTGGGTTTCTCAGTGTGTAAAAAATCGTATATTGCACTCGTGGGTATAGGCTACTTTATCTCCTCGGTGGATAATACACTCTCTAAATCTCATTTAGTGAAATTTCACTAATTTTGAGTGAATTTCACTGATTTTCCAGTGCAGATCAGGTCACTTTCACTGGTTTTCCCTGATCTTACACTGAAAATTCAGTGAATTAAATTTACAGGGTACTATTTTGTTAATTTTTTTGAGAAACATACATCTAAATATATTTATAAAAAACTAAATAATTGTCTATGTAAATATGAATTTATTTATTTATATATCTACGAAAGTTTACGTTTGCCCGCACACGTGCAGGGTACGCAGCTTCGTTAACCCCTCAAGGCTTATATACTTACGAAATATTATCCGGTAATGAAATAATTGTTATTTAGTGCGGGGAATTCCCAAAAGGTATTAATATTTGGGTAGCACTTGAGAATACTGCACCGAGACTGAAAATTTGCATTTCATTATATTTACGACGTCGGAATTTTACAGCCTGCACAAAAGTAGGCTAAGGCACCGTCTTCGTATGTTAAAATTTACAACCTCTTCCGGGGAAAACCAGAAACGAGTCTCGCCGTGACAGAAGAAGCTGTAGCTGCCCACACGGGCATTAGCCGGGCGCTGTCGAGTTAATCCGCGAATTACCGCAATAAAGCAATCAATGCGCGTCGCACGGTAAGCAAATCCGTTTCAGATGGGCCGTCCGACTGTACTGCACCTATATATCTTGTTCGGTCTTTGTCAGCCCTGCGCCTCCCCCGGCGTACAGCCGTCTTTCCCGGTGTCCTTTCCTCATTCCCCCACCCCCGCAATATTACCGGCTTGTACGTTTTTGCCCCCCTCCCCGTTCGGAGAGTGCAACTACCTGAGAAACTCTCGCTCTTAAGCGTCTTGCCATATCTCCTCGATCTATATGGCTGTGTGATCTTTTCGGGACCTCCGCCTAATCCGTCAGTAGAACCTTTTCGCATTAATTGCTGTTCTAAAATTTGTTTTTTCAAACATACATTTAACTGAAATTTATGAATATATTAATTTTTAAACAATGTTTATTTGTTTAAAAAAAATATGTTATTATTGTTTAAAGAAATTTTTTGATGATTTAAAGAAATTATTTAGTTGGCACGTTAAAGAAATATTTATAGTTAAAAATTCTATTATTCTTCTTCGTGTATTTGTAAATTTTCTATTTAAACATATTTTTTCCAAATAATGTGAATTAGACGACTTATTCAAGTTTGGGAAAGTCTCATTGGCCAAGATTTTAAAAAGTTTAGCCAAACCAAATTTTTTTTACACGGGTTTATTTTCTTTTATTTATTCATACGGGACTTATTCCCTTAATAAACCAAAATTTTATAATACATATCGCACTATATATGCATAGTAATATTAACAGTATAAGTATTTTCCTTAATTTTCTATTTACACGTGATTTTTCCAAATTACACGCAGTTTTGAACGAGTGTGTACATATACAGATTGCTTTTATTTTGCCCGGACGAGCTCCCCTCTCGTCGCATACGCACATATGCCACTCGTGTCCTTTTCCACGTCTCCGTCTCCGCGGGAGCCCGCGCCGCTTGCGCAAGGGCAAAACGCGCCGAAACGCCGGTGTACACTACACTATTGCGGAAACAATAGCGTCGATCTCTCGGAGCAAGTACTTTCTCGCTTCTTGTCGTCCCGCGCCGAGGCTGACCCAATTTTCAGAAAACGCCGTGTTTCGGGTTAACACTTTTTTTCGCCCCGTCAATAAATACATACTCGAGCTTTTGATACCTTTTATATACTGACTCTCGATGTTTACCGTCGTGCACGCACGCGACGCTGCGATTACATTCCAGGCATTTCGGTTCATTAGCCGGTTAATTTATTGCTTGATTGATTATGCATCGTTTCCAGGAATTCTAAATCAAAATCTAGTATAATCAATTGAAGTGAGGCAGAGCGGGAGGGGATAAATTGTAATTCATTGTTTTTTTTTCAGCTTGATGTCTAGGAATTAACGAAAATTTCGTCATTCGTAAATAATGATTGTACAAATTTAATGAACGGATGCAAAATTTTAGATCGATTTAATCTTCTCTTTAATATTTGTAGAGCATTTTCTAACATTTTCTATATATGGGGGGTATATGAGCTTTCAATAGTGTTTTAATGTATTAAAAAAAAATAATAATTAACTTATAAGATAGTTAACATGTAATAAACGATTTTTTCAGTGTGTTACATTATTATTGTAAAATTTTATGAGTTTTTAAGTATGTTGTTATTAAACTTTGCGTTTGCGCTTAAAACTACAATATAATGTAACATTGGTAATCATGAAATTACGTATCAAAGTACTCAATTTTCAGTAATTTTTACAGTGCTGTGCAGCAACTTTTACACAACAGGTTGATTGCATAAATTTGTCCCAATATTCATATACCGATGTAATAATCCTGTAAAAGATAATTGCAGGAAAAAACTTTTCTTTTGTACATTGACAAATCTTTATAATTTTTCTCTTTATTTTATTATCTCACTTGCAACAATTTTTGCAATTACAATCGGTAGATTGAAAATTGCTTAAATAAATACACTAATACAGGTATCGCACGACACCGACAGCCGGGGCAACGCTACGGCATAATAGGTGTAACCAAGAGTAATTAAGGCGTCTTTATTAAACTGCACAATAAAGCTGAATGATATCAGATTTAGCATTAAAAGATAATTAACACAGTTTGCCGGGTGTAGCGCTCGGTGCCCGTATAGGCGTCGGCGCGACTAGTGCCGGGAGTAATTAACAATCGTTAAACGGTGCCTGCACGGGCGTTTTGGCGTACATACTTGAGCGCCGGTGGCGGCCGTTCCTCCGGCGCGTCACGCCATGGCTCCAACTTTGCGCCGGCGACGAATCGCAATTAGCGCAATCGTCGCCTGCCCGAACGTCGCGACGACGCGACTAACTCAAAGGATTTTACCCGGCGCTACTTCCAGCTATGAAGAATTTTGACGGATTACTGAATTACGTGATTTTGCGGCGCAGACGGACGCGTGCGTACGCCAGACGGTAAATAGATACGAATGGGTGGCTAAGTGTAATCTGGGTGATCAAAACTAAATCTTCTAATTAAATTTCCTGATTTTTTTTAAAGAACTTGGTAATAATATTGAATTATAAACTTACGAAACAATTAGGTGCACATTTTTTAAGTTTTTTATAATGATTATTATAATAGTTTTGTTAAATTGTACCAGTTTTAATAGTAATTAAATTTAAAGATTTTCTTAAAACGTTTCTTATTATGTATTTCATTGTTAAAAATAAAAGTAACATTTTTCATTAAAAAAAAATCAAATTAAGTTTTTAAAAAATTTTCAAAATAATTATATGCTGATTTTGAAGGCCTCATTTATTATATTTGCGATCGTCTTGCCCTGTAATCATTTGTCGATTTTTATTTATCGTTAATAGGGAAGTAATGATCTTAAGTTTGAAATAAAAGGTATTGTTGTTGATTTCCTTCAATACTTTCTTATAATTTTTCATTCTTTTTTGTTCATATTATCAATTATTATTCATTTTAAAATACTGCATCCTCCTCTTCGTATTAAATTTAGAAATCTATTAACAATAAGCTTCTATTAAAATACTCATTATATTTTCTATACTTTACATAGGGAATGTATGCAGTCGCAGAGGTATCAAATTTAAAGAAGTTCTTCTTTAACAATCAGAAATTCTAAGAGTGTTGAATTTAAAAAATTTTATAACAAAGTACAATACTATTAATTTTTAAAACGTAAAATTCTTTAAATCCTCAATTAGATCGTTTATCGTTAAATACTTGATTAGATTATTTAGTATCGTGTAAAATAAATTTATAGATTTTGTTTTTAAATATAAGTACATATCCGCACAGTAATAAATGTAAATTAATAAATATAAAATGTTCAAAGTAATCTTCGGCTTTCAATTCGTGCTAGTCTTTCCTCGCGAAAGTTTTAAAATCTACCAATTTAAATTTGCATTTAAATCATTATTGATGATTCACCTCGTTACTTTCTCACATTTTTTTCCATTACTATAAATACCCTGCGCGTTAATCCAAACGATTCACTATCAATCTTAAAAACACTGCACCTCCTTATATCACCTTCAATTAAATTTCCAGTAATACTTCTCCAAAATCCGCAAGACAAGAATCGCCTCGAAAATAAACCTCTATTGTTCCTCGAAACGTAAAAGTTAAGCCTCCCAAGGAATTCGCGCGTTTTAAAAAAGCAGAGGGACACGTCGCGTGCCTCGCCTGCGGTTGATCTTCAGCCGACTCGAGTGTGCTCGCTGACGCGGGCATTTCGGCATTTCGCGCGTGTAATAAACGCGCGCTGATTGAAAGTCGATGATACTTTTTTCCCGAGAGATACGCATCTCATCGGCGGCTCGCGCGACTCACAGAAAGAACGCGCGAGGAGAGGGGGGGAGGGAGAAAACGAGCCGGGCACCGAAAATTATAGGTTTTCGCCGTTTGAATTATTTCTTCCTCGAGACGCGGCGGCGCGCGGCGGATAGAGAAAAAGAAGGAGCGATCGCGGACGAGGAGTCCCGGGGTAAAAAAAAGGAGAAATAACGAGACTGTGCGGGACGGAGGGAGAGAGAGAGAAACGCGAATGAAGATAGAGAAGCGATGCGCATTTCGCGCGCGGGAATTACGTGGCGGCGTAAGGAAATATCTTACGGCCCGATGGAAATTTGCTTGGAGATACGGATATATTGCCGCTATTAATTATACTGTCCTCGTAATTATTGTTAATGTAAATTGTTGATAAAATTTTTACGCGCAGATTTTACTTGTGTGGCGTGAATTTTATACGTTTATGTAAAAATAAGATTATAAAGAAAATCATAAAATCGGTTAAAATATTATTTATAAATTTTTGTATATAAATATCGTAATTTAATATTGTTTAAAGTTTGTCGAACATTAAATATGGTGGCTCCAGTACTGATGGAAGATTTAACAGATGAATCGTTACCTAAACGAATATTTTATGCAATGAGATTTCGAAGAAACTTAATTCTATAATAAACTGAAAAATGTTAATAAAATTAGGACAGAAATAAAAGCATAAATAATGTTAATAGATACTTAAGTCTAATTTTTACAAGAAAAAGTGCAATACTCTTAAACTTAACTTTGAAAATTAATTTAAGCAATTTTTTTCATTTAGTACTTACTAGTAAATTCATTTATGTAATCACCATTTATTTTCTTTACATCTTCGCATTCTATGAAATTCTACACATAAATTCGTACTGTATTCATTAAAGTATTATATCGATATTCATTAAAATTCCAAAAATTGTTTGCAATTTTAATCTACATTCATAAAAGCCAAGCTTCAGTGTTCTCCAATTATTTTCCTAGTGGCTCTTCTGGAGATCTGATCAAATAAAATTACCAAAAAAGATAGTAATATATTTTGGTTTTTCGGTGGAGCCATCTTAAAACAAGTGATAATTAAATAAAGAATAATTAAAAGTAATTTAGGTTTATATAATAAAACACTACCATACATATTCAAACACACATATGTTGACGTACTCATACATACTTATCTTTTTAAAATAACTTCTTTTAGGGTCCCCCAAGCCTAAATGCACGTTTCTACCCAAAAAAATGAAAAAAATTCTTATCGATACATAGATGTCCCTTCGAGAACGCAATCAATGAATTGCTTGACAATTATAATAAGTAATTTACATGAAATGTTTTATTTTACGTTTCACAATCGCTCATTGGATGCACAATATTAATTGACAGAATTTATCACTGGCAAAAAAGTTGCATTGTCTACGCGAACTCCGTGCGTGATAGATAGATAATATGCAAATTTAATTACAACTAATATCGCGAGCCGAGAAGGATCGGTTATTATCGTTGAGCGAATATAAATCGTTTGATTCAGGCGAGTTAAAATTTTTTTGACATCTATATAAAGAAAGAGATCTAAAGCGGTTATATATGCAAATGAAGATAATAATAATTGCTCGGGCAACATTGCGAAGAAAAATGCGAGAATAATTTCTGTTGCTTTTGAAAGAGCCTATTTCAGATTAGACCTTATAATTACTAGGAAGATAGTCCCAAAGGCTAACGAGCCGCGGTACAAAAAAAAAAGACAAAAAAGTTTAATATCGACGCGCGCGTCTATTATGCCGAGAGACTCGAGATCTCGATTAAAAATCCGCGAAAGCGAGAGAGAAGCGAAGGAGCAGATTTAAAAAATGAGCGAGTCAGATAAGCCGCGCGGCAGAAAGGAAGAGCAGGAAGAGGCGAATAATAAAGAGAGAGACTGATGCGGAGAGAAGGCACGCAAGCGCCGAGATACCGAATAAAAGATCGAGCGGGTGAAATAAAAAAAAAGGAAGAAGCACGAGCGAAGTACGAGCGCAGCCTCGAAAAAAAGGAGGCCGATCAAAAGGCGCAGCGTAAAAAAAAGGAAGGGTACATAAGCGCGTAACAAGAAGAAAAGCAGGAGGCGCGCTGAAAAATGCGCGGCGCGATAGCTAGAGCGCGAGCTTCAACCCCGCTTGCGCAGTCGATTCGTGGAACGCGAGGGAATAAAGGCGAAAGTACCCAAATGGAAAAGAACGGCGCAAGATAAAAAGCGAGAAAAGCAAGGGCACAAAGCGAGGAGGAGAGGAGAGAGAGAGAGAGACGAAAAACAAAAGGGCCCCACGAGAGGGAGGCGGTTTAATTGTGCCGAACGTGGCGCGCGCAAACAACAGGGAGAGCGGCTCAAGGTCAAGGCAAATCACCTCCCGCTCTCACCCGCGCGCGCGCGCTCCGATGACGTCAGGATGCAGTTAGACTAGTTTTAGTTTTAGTTCGCGCGCGGCAGTCGCGGCGTCTCTCGTCTTTTTTTTCCTTTCCCTCTCTTTTATTCCCTCTTCTCTCGTTCGCTCGGCCCCGGGGTCCCGGACAAAGGACGCGACGAGCATCGCCTATCCGCCGCGATAGCGCCGAAAACTTCGCCTCTCGCCGCGCGCGCGCCTGCTTTATGCTATCGCCTCGCCATTGTATGTTGATTTTCGATTCACCGCCTGATCTCTCTCCGCTCTTTATTCGCCAAATTAATAAATCGCTAATGCAAAGCCGCGGAAGGCACGAGGAAAAAAAGGACGCGTGGTTTATCGGAGTTACCTGCGTGCCTGCGGACCCACACGGAGAAAAAAGCTATATAGAGTATTTGCCGAACTAATGCGCGGATTTTGACGGTAACATTGTATCTTTGAGAGTAAAATTCCCTCTTAATGTGAGAGTAAAGTGCGAGTATTAATTTGAGTGTCTTTTTACATAGTTCATTTAAATTTTGCGATTTAATTGAGAAACACAAGTCTTTAGTACGTTTTTAGTTTTTAGAATAGCAAATTTAGTAATACACTCTTGGTACTCGCCTTCGACAAGTACTATATACAAACCACACACTCGGACTAAAGAAGCCCGCTTTTCGCCCTTATATAATTTTGTACTCATAATTAAAAAAAAATTAATCTCGAATTTAATAAAATGTTGCATGAGTTTTATTACATTTACACTCAATTTACACTCAATCTAACCCTCAGATAAAAAGACACTTATGGTGTTAATTTTTTTAAATATTAAATCTCTTGTTCCGTATTTAAAACTCTATTTTTTATTGTGTACTAAAAATTGCAATAGTTAATTTTAATCTTCTTACAGATTAATATTCGTGGAAAAATCGTAACAGTTTCTTGTAAAATTTACTAAAGTAAAATAAATAATTAACTATACAGTAAAATTTATTAATTTCCAGCAAAAGTTAAAATTAAATAAAAAAATACTACTTAGTTTTTACAGGAAACTACTGCAATGTTCCCAATAACGTCAATCTGTGAGAAAATTAAAATTTACTATTACAATTTTCAGTCGAGCATTTTTTTCCTCATGGGGATGGGGGAGACGAGAGAAGGGGGCTGTTTGGCCGTAGGGGTGCGCGTAACACGGAAACGGCAAAAACCGCAGTTCACGCGCTTCGGGGGTAACGGCCGAGGATCGTACGGTGCTCCAATTACCATAAGAAGGCCTCTAATTTCGTACAATGCCTCCTCTTTCGACAGGTTCGCCACCTCTGCTGCATCGCTCCGGGCGCATACGAGCGCCGGTGCATTGGCCCTTCCCCTACCGACTTCGCTGCGCTTATCGCGTGCCGCTAATTCCTACCCACGGACCGTCGATCTCCTGCTATCCTTTCTATTAGCGCTTCTCAATTGGCGGAGTCACAACAATGTTTAGCAGAAATTCTCTCGAGCTGAGGGAACTGTAGAGATGCTGCAGCACTACAGTAAACAACAATTACAGTGCGTTATAGAATAAGGATGGAAAATAAATTTTTTATGTAAAAGCGTTAAATTGGTCCTTTAAAGAAAAGATTTTAAAGAAAAAATTTTTTATTTCAAAATTTAAAAAAATTAAATCAACTTATATGAAATAATTTAACGATTTTAGTGTCTTCAAAAGGATTTAAAATTAACTAAAATCTATACTAATGGATAAAAATCCTTAAAATTTTTAAGCGGGCTACAGCGTACGTACATGCATGCATACTTACATACATCCGTACATTTTTAAGAAAGTACTTTTTTGAATTCTCTAAATTTTTTTACTTAAATTTTGACGAAGATTTTGACGATTCGTCAGAATCTGAAAACGGACAAATTTTTCCGTCCAAAGCTTTTCTCTACGATATACAATAGAAGATATTCTACATCTACGATGTAGAATAGAAGCATTATATATACAGATATAATTAAATACAGCAAAATAATATTTTTCATAGCATAATCTGGAATACTACTGTAAAAGCTAAAAGCGAACAGAAATTATATAAAGATAATCCCCGTACAGTTTTTAACGCGTAAAGTTTTTGTAAGCTCGGAAAAAAGCGAAGCTAATGAGTTTTTCCGTCCTCGCGGTCGCCCGAGGAACTATTCAAATTTTATTCGCTCTGTGGACAGGAGTCTGAGTCAGCCGGGCTCGCGGGCACCGCGAGTCATTGTCCGCGGACGCTGGATACTCGAAATTTCATCCCCGGGAAAACCCGTCTCGCCGGCCGGCGGTTCTCCGCTTACCTTTTGGGAAAAGGTAGATGGGAGACACGGCAGCTACATACTTACCGCGACGATTCGCTTTGTCATAATTTTCTCTAATGATAAGCGCGATACGCCTCGCCCGCTGCTTTTTTTGCGCCCTCCTTGCCCCGGAGAAGGCTGCGGGCTTCCAGCGCACTATTTCTGGCCCTTTGCGCGCGATATTAACACGTCCAGAGTCGTTACGGCGCTCGCTTTTTCTCCGCGGAGATTTGGCCCCTTTTTTGCGCTCTTTAATGATATACACTTGACATTTTTTATCGAAAGAGGACTTTTAATCCGTCCGTCGTACGAAAAATAAGACTTTTCAGTGTAATTGCAGTGCAAAAAGGCAGCTATACATTTTTATTATATTACAAGAAAATAAAATGTCTTTATATTTAAGAATTCTTAGTTAAAAATGAATGTACAAGCGTGTACGATGATTTTTACAGGGAAAATATGCCTTATTGTAAAAAATTAGTTTTACCTTAATACGTAATATTTTATAAACAGTTAATTATAAATGAATGTACACGATCATACACGTAGAGACGCATTCCAATATACATGATTAAGTCTGATAAGATATATTTTCCGACAATAACGATACAAGATTCTTTTAAAAATCTTTAAACGAAAATGAAATCTAGAAAAATGTCCTGAAATTAAACGAGCTTCTAAAACAAGATAAAAGAAGATTAAAAAAAGGGAATGAAGTCGTGAAAAGTAAGCGTGACTAAATAAGAGAGAACCGGCTGAAAACGCAGGGCTCACCTTCGAAAATTGAATTTTCGCCAAAGACAAGCAAACAATGGCCCGCTGGAAAAAGAAGCTGGCGGGGGCAGCACCTCCGCCGGGGGAGGCCGCGCGCAAACATCGTTCCGCAAGGAATATCAAGCGCATTAGAATTTTCGCAGCGCCGGGACCAGAGAATTTCCGCGGGGCGAAAATTTTCCGCGATGGCTCGCTGCCAGAGAGAGTGACGGCGCGAAAGAAAAGGGGGGGGAGGGCGAGTTAGGGGGGGAGAAGAGAGCGAAAGAGCTGAAACGGGCAGTGCGGGCGCGCGGAAATCCGACGAAAGTCAGGTTGGCCGCTGGCGAGGGGGTGGCGAGCGAGAGCCTCGTGTCAGATTGAATCAGCCTAAGCAACGTCTCTCCCCCTTCTTGGCCTCTCTCTCGCGACTTCTCTCCCGTCTTGCCGGGCGCGCTTTCTCTCCGGCAACCCCTCGGCGAGCGAGAGAGCGACGGGAGAAGAGCGAGATGGAAGGAGAGGGAGAGAGAGAGTCCCGCTGGACCCGGGAGCACGATTCACACACGTACACGCGCGCGGGTGTACTCGCGCACGGACGCGCCAGTCGGAGAAAGAGAAAGCTGACCGAACGAAGCCGCTATCAGCCTGATATTCGCTGGCGCGGCGTTTGCGCCCCATTTTATTAAGGAAATCTACGGAGTCTCCCTCTCCCTCTTTTCTTGTCCTTCTCCCGGTCTATCTCGGCCTCTCGATGCTTCTCACCTTGTACTATTCGCGATTTTCTTTTTAAAATCTATCTTGTTACATTTAAAACGGATTTTCTGAAAGTGCCTAAAGAAAATTCGCCGCATTTATATTGAGAAGTGGGAAAAGTACAATAGTGCCTAAAGAATAAGCTGATTTTCAATTGTGGCTGAAGTAAAAATTCGTGTTTTTTTAGTGTCAAAATTTGAATGTAAAATTTTAGTGTTGATCTAAGCGAATATTGTCTAGTTTACGTAATTTCTGCGACATCTATTGGAATACAATAAAATAAACCAAGCATTTGCAATATTTATTGAGTAGAATTTAGTCATACTTTACAATAATTGAGAAGTTGCTTATATTTATAGATTACAAACTAAATCAGCTGCTGAGATTTTTTTACAAGTTACTGATAAATAAACAGTAATAATAATAAAAGGTATAGCTACTACTTAATTAATCATAGTATGAGAAATGCTATCAATTTTTTGTATATACAAAAAAACTTTCAGTTGACACTTGCATTTGTCTTCATTTTTAACATTCATTTTTACACGCAATTTTTTTTTTTTTTTTTTTTAACTTAAAAAAAGACACTGATATATGTTACTTTTGTTTAGTATATATATGAAATTTGCAATTCTTTATTCTAAACTAATAGTAATTTTTTTAAAAACAGATTTGTCTCAAGGAGCTACCGCGTATCTTGATAAAATAATGAAAATTAAAAACCGTGGAATTATTATTTAAATAAAAAACTATATTTTTACTTAAGTGTACATATGACTATATATAAAAATTGATTTTTCAAAAATTTTGCATAAAGTTCAGGAATAGAAAGGACTTTCGAATAAAATTGATAAGAAAATACACGTAGTTTGTCTCCAGTCTGTGGCTCGCGCATCGGCTGATCTCCAATTCGGCACGAATCGAAGGATGTGCTGAGCGTCTATCGTTTTTCCTTTTAGCACGTGCCCGCACAAAGGTTCCCACCGTGCATTTCTTATTCGCGTCCTATCGCACGAAAAATCGCTCCAGCCGGTCACCACACACCCGCGCCGAATCGGCCAATATTAGACTTCCTTCCAGAGATTTTCCTCCTCCTCCGCCGTGCTCGCCTCAATCTTTGTTTATCGTCCGAACTGCGTACTCCACGTTATTTCGCTGTACAGTGAATTTTTCGTGAAAAAAAAATTTTTTTCCTAAAAAAACCGAGGGGGAGAAAATAATTGGACGCGGATGGAGATTCGATCTGCGCTCTCTTTTTTTAACGTCCGCGTACGGGGCGCGCGCAAAGTGAACGAGTAAGGAGAGGCGGCGGCGCGAGGAGCGCGCGTCGAAGGCTTAAGTCGACGACGAGGGGCGCTGCCCCCCCCCGGCACATCCCCTTTGCCAAGTTAGCGTTATCCAAATCCGACACGTAGACCGTTCGGACGCAGGGGAGGGTAGCGCCGGGAAGATAACGTTAGTATGGAAATTATTGTCCATTCGCCGCTGTCTCGGAGCTGTTTTTCGATTCGATTTCGATGTTAACCACTCGTCCAAAAATCTCTTATAAATCATATTTACGAGATTCGCGCGTGAATTTATGCCTCCATTTTTATGGATGAGACTATCTCTTCGGTATTCCTCCATTACTTCCTGATTTTAAATGCGAATTAATTATTAATAAATTATTTGGGAAATTAATTTTCTTTTATAGATAGATACTTTTTAAGATAAATATATTTATGCTTTTTTAATAGTGGCAGCATCATAGTTAGAATTACCTAATGACTTAAAAATATACAGTGCACGAAGGAAAATGGTTTAGCAAAATTAATATGCTAACTAGTAGTAAAGAGATAGACCTTGTATTGGGATAAAAATAAGTAAATTGTTTTGAGTAAAAATTAGTATAATTTTTGCTAAAATTTTAATTTTACTATATTAAGTTTTACGAAACAATTAATATCTGTATGTGTCTAAATTATAATATCGAGTAACATAATAGAAAATGTGCAATAATTATAACACTAAAATTTTTCCACTAATATATTATAAAGATGACAAGGTCTATAACTATGTATTTATTAGTTGAAAAAGAAAACAAAATTAAAAAAAGCTCGAAACAACTATACCTACGCTCAACTTAAATAATTCCTTTTGGATCCAAATCCCCGTGAATGAACCCGGCAGACATTGTTTATAAACAATGGAGTAAAAGTGCCGGTAACCCCGAAAATGTCAAGAAAAATAAAGAGAAGACAAAAAATGATAAAACCCATTGTCATGGTCATTTATTTCTAAATAATGGTCTAATTTACTCTTTTCATCTCATGATGAATAAATATACATTTTCGAATTTTCTGTTCAACCTTCAAAGTAGAAAATTTCGAAAACTCAATAGAAAACTATTTTTTCAAGCGTAAACATTTAACTCGCTCACGTTCTATTGACTTATACCTTGCGCTTGCGCTCTGTTTGTTTATATATAGGTGCTCAACTTGGTGTTTCGCACCGTCGCAGCGATCTTGAGTTTTTTTGCGTACTACGCAATATCTTTCTATTATATAATTTTAAGCAATATTTTTTATTGGCTGTAAATGTTTGCTGTAAGAGAAGAGAAAAAGGAGATTACCAGTTATAATATTTTCGAAATTTTCCTTATTTAATGTTGTAGAGGAAATTTGAAAGTTTATTTATTCTTCGCGTATTAGGGGCTTTTGTGTCTACTATTTCACTTTTTTTATATTAGTAATTTTTAAACTTTTTTTATTAATCAAAAGCCTCTGTAATGTTGCAGAGTTCGATGAAATATTGTAGTCTTCCAACAATTAGTTCTGCGCAGGAGTAATTTTTGCTAAGTCCCTGTTTTTAAAGTAGATCCCTGTAGAAATTAAAATTTTTTTCTCTCTTTGTACTACATAAATATATTTACATTTCTATAAATATATATTGTACACATTTATTTTTTGTTGAAAATAATCCAAAGTAAATAAATAAAAACTATGACAAAGATGCGCTGCGGCAATATTATAGGATTCTCATTCAGTGGGATCCCACAAACACTATATACATGTGTAATAAAAATACATTTATATAAATCAAAATATCCTCGACTCACACTAAAAATATACTTACAAACAATTAAAACGATTAAAAATGAGCATACAGCAGGATTAATTACAGTAATAAATTTTGACTTCTCCGAATTATCCAAACATTTTTAACTCCGCTTAAATATGTTTACATTTAATTACACGAGCGAGTAAATCATAATAAATCTCCCAGGCGGTGTTTTCACTGTGTGCAACAATTCGTAACATAACAACGTATATCGCATAAGCATTCGTATGCAAAACGAACGCGAGCAAGTGCACGCGCTAGATGGGATGAAAAAAAAGAGGAGCGGCAAAAGGAAATGCAAGGTTACCCACATTTTTTACAAGCCAAATAAAGTGCAAGGCACGAGCGGCCAAAGGTCGCGGGCAAAAAAGTGCCGGGAAGCTCGTATCCCACTTTTTTCTTTATCGCCAAGGGACGCGCCGTAAGAAGAGTATGCGGTAACGCCGCGTCGAAAAAAAGTAAACGAAATGCGGGGCATTTCACTTTTTTTTTTCCTTTGCGTCACGCGTCCTAATAATAAAATCTTGGGGGAGCGATTGAGTTTAACACGTACGCGACAGAATGATCCTCGATCATGATGCGCTATTTTACTCGAAAAGTATGACCGGCCAAGATTGATCTCGAGTTTTATCGTTACGAGTTATCGAGCATCGCCGCGCCGGGATCAAACTGAGATATATAGCTCTAGTCATTGAAATTTATCACTTCCGGTACGAGAGCTCCATAAACTTACTTTTTTACCATGTAAATCGTTCTATTTCGGTGTAATAACGTATTTATTTGTTATTGCTCGAAGATTACGACGGACGGTTAAATTAGGCGTGAAATATCATTCGACGATTTTATTTAGCAAGTGTTATCGTTGAAAAAATTAACGATTCAAGTAAGAAACTCGCGAAAAATGCAATGGGTGTAAAACCGTTTGGCAATCGTTTGCACGTCCAACTTTAGTCCGAATAACTGGACTTACAAGCGCTGCTCTTATATTCTGTGTACATAGATATACACCGGGCTATTGACAAAGCGTCTTTGTCAATTTCGTTGCCTTTCTCCTAACACCAGACTCATGCGTTCACACTTTCGTATAAGAAACTCGCAAATCGCCGCGTCCACTTGATAAGCAGCTAAACACATCCAAGGTTATATAAATAATGGCGAACTTCTAAATGGTGTTTGTTGCGTTCTTTTTTCGCCAAAACTCTCTGCCTTACGTAAAAGAAGACAGTGTACGTAGTGCTTCTTACATTTATATATACGGGGACATTAAAATTTCGCTTTACCGACACTTTTGATGCATCAAACTTCTCGCTTCGACAATAGGGCGCGAATTAGTTCACACTAAATTACTTCGAGCGATTGGAATTTCCGCGTCAATGCTATAATTTATACAAGTTTTTACGATTTTAATTTAATTTGATTTACGATACAATTTCGTCGTAAACTCATAAAATTTATAGTGTTATAATTATACTTGTGCAATTCCAGATATTTATATAAAATTTATTCATTTAGAATCGCCAAGAAATATTTATTACTTTTTTACATCGCATTAATATACACGGAATATATAAGGCTATAAAAGAAAGAAGTAAGCCAGCTTTCGATAAACTGATGCTTCTGTATTGCACAGAGCTGTGAAATCTAACGCTTTCTATCCTTTTAAAAGAGTACATTAAAATTTCTTGCTAAAAACTTGAGATTGAATAAAAACTCGATTTCAATTTAATACTTTTAGAGCAAAAGTCAATAACGTTATACTACTTTTTTTTACTAATTCATTATCGTAATGTAAATTTTATTATATTTTACCGTAAATCAATGGGAGTAAATCCTTTAATACATATCTTATTAACAACTTAAATTAATTTACACCGGATAGATATAAGCCGAACTTGCAGAAACGTGCAAAATAAATCCTTTTGTAAATCTTAAAGTAGAGGATTAAGGTATAATTGTTTTTAAATGACCATATTGCTTTGAACAGATTAACACCACTGGAATGCTTGTTCCAGTAACGCTTATAAGTATAAACAACGACTGGTTCTAAAAATAAATTTATACATTTAAATTGTTTATGTTATATTTGTTATATTTAGTAGAATACGTAAAATAACTCATTGAGATTAATTAGTGTCAATGAAATTTTGGCGATTCCATAAAGTCGAATAATCCTCACACGCTAAAACAGTTGGAGTGAAATTTCATTTTTATTCTAAAATTAATTTGCTGAAAGAGTAAAAATTCACTCTTATTAGTTAAATTTTACGGTGTGTCTATTCGCACATAAATCGATAAATAAAATACTTAAATAAAGTTAACTCTAGTTAACTTCTAGTATTATTCTATTACTAGAGTACGAATTAGAGTGAAGTTGAGTAAAATTTCACTTTTATAGAGTTAAATTTGACAGTATAACTATAAGAGTTAAATTTGCCTATATAACTATAAGAGTGAAATTTGACTATATAACTATAAGAGTGAAATTTGATTCTTTCAGCCAATTAACTTCAGAATAACAGTGAAATTTCGCACCAGTCGATTAAGCGTGGACGCAATTGAGAATCTCCCGAGAAAAAAAAAGTATAGAAAATCAGTTCAGCGATTGCGCGCGGCGTGCCCCGTCGGCAAAAAAAAGGGTTAAAAGCGCGCGCGCGCGCCACATGTCTCTTTTTCGCATAACTCGTGCCTCGAGTCTTACTATCGTCCATTCCAGTACGCTTCCTCCTCAAGGATACAGTTTTGGTACTCGCCGGGGCTCCTTTTTTTTTCGCACACTGATTCCGGCCGCGCGCGGCGCTCGACGAGGAGATAAGGGGTAGCGGCTAGGCGTATATAGGTACAGAGCGGGCGCGCTGGACACGCCGAGGGTCCAGCGCGCGGGCGCGCGCGCGCCTCCCGTAAGTATAGGATTCTCGCGCTTTTCTCCCCTCGCCTCCCGCGCGCGTCTTCGCCGGGAGTCGAGAAATTCGTGCGGGGGCCAAAGCCAGCCTCGCCGCGGAGCGACGGAGACGGCGAGTCGAGCCGCGCGCTAACCATGCGCGCGGAGGGGGGGGGGCGAAGAAAGAAGAAGGACAAAAGGAAGAAGAGCGTACGTGCGAGGGTGCGAGCGAGGAGAAAAATTCAGATGTAAGCAGAAGAATCGGGAAAGATAGGAGGCGAGAGCGAGAGCGCGAGAGAGAGAGAGAGTATGAGAAAGAGAGAGCGGGGGGAGAGGGCAGCGGCGCGGGAGAGCGAGAGAGAGAGGCGAACTTCTGAAATTTGGTTGGCTGCCTCTCGAGCCGCTCGCTGCCTCGAGGCGAGGCGTCTCGAGGCGGCCGCTGGTGGGGGGGACCGGGAGACGGGAGGGGGGCGCCGGCGAGCGGCAGAGAAAGAGAGAGAGCGCGCGCTCGGCCGCTTTCGTGCGGAAGGGGAGGAGTGAAGGAAACCTTGGGAGAAAGAGGGGTCGAGAGGGGTGGCCCGAAGGTGCTGCGGGGAGGGGAGGCGGGGGCCGCTCTCGGGCATCTCCTTGAGCGCGCTTAGCGAAAGAGAGACAGAGCCACCGAGCAGCACTGCCGCTGAGGACCTCGGTGCCGGAGCGTTGGCATTCCAACGGACAGAACAGTGCCGTCGGTTCTACCAGTCGGTTCTCTCGCCTCGAGTGACAGTCGCTGGGTGAGTTCCAGGCGATCGTGTGTGCTCGCGCGGCCCAGCCGGCATCGCCGGCGTCACAATTCCATCAGTGATATATATATATAGTTGTTACTTGAGCATAGAGACAATCGTGTGCGCGGTTTCGTAAGACTCGGCAGTGTTCCCCGTGATCGTTCGGTGTTCGACGTTTTTCGAAGCCAGTCGGGAGCGTCGATGAGCAGTCGTGAGAGTCGCAGGGACTGATGCACGCCGAGGATGTTCACGAGCCCGAGATGACAAGCGTCGTGGAGCAGCAACATCAACATCAGTCGCAGCACTACGCGGGGGGTGCTGGGGGTGGCAGCGCGAGTGAGAAGCTCTGCTGCAACGACTGCGGAATGAATTTCGATAGTCGGGGCAGCCTCGAGACGCACCTGCGCTACCATCAGGAAAATTTAATGAATCAGTGGGTGAACTCCTCCAGCCAAACGGAGGAGAGCAATAACAACAACAGCAAAGCCGGCAACCACAACAGCGGCGGCGTGCAGCCCGGCCACGTGAGCGCCGGCCCGCCCAAGCGCGAAAGCGTCACCGCGCCGGCCGACACCAGCGAGTCCTCCTCGACCGCCGTCTCGGAAGGCCCCAACGCCGCCAGGATGCAGCAGCAGCAGCACCAAGAGCAGCAACAGCAACAGCAAATGCAACAGCAACAGCAACAGCAAATTCAACAACAACAATCTCAACAGCAGCAGCAGCATCACCAGCCAGGCTTTAATCACTTCTCCGCTCCGATGTTCAGCGATCCTCAGTTCTTTATGCACAACGAGGCTGCGGCGTACATGATGCAGCAGCAACAACAACAGCAGCTTCACTACTCGCCCGACAGATCGGAGGAGGGAGCCGGCGGACCGTCGCCCCGAGGCCAAGTCCCCGGCTACGCCAGGTACCACCCGTACCAGCAGCACCAGCAGCAGCAGCAGCCGCAGCACTCGGTGAGCTCGACGAGCCCCCGGAGCACGATGCAGTGCGAGCAGTGCGGCGCCGTGTGCGAGGACGCGGCGCAGCTCGCCGAGCACACCAGGACGAGCCATCACTCGGGCTCGCCCGGCGCCGGCGGCGCGTACCCGGCGCAGCAGCCTCCGCCGGCCCAGGCGCAGCCGCCGCCGCAGTATCAACAGTTGGCCGGCAGCCCGCAACATCAGAGCCAGCAGGTCACGCAATCGCAGCAGAATCAGGCGCAGCCGCAGCAGCAACAGATGCTCGCCTCGCCGACCCATCCCGGCCAGCACCCGCAGCAGCAGCAACAGCAATCGAGCTTCGATTTCGCGCCGGTCAGAGCCGTCAAGGCCGAGAAACAGGAGCCCGAGGAGCAGTCCGAGATCCTCGATCTTGACTCCCTCAAAGTTCAAACGCATAGGTAAGTCATACATTTTGTTATTAACGAGTCAATGACAGTAAGGCATGTGTTTGTAAGGCGATAATTCAATCGATCTCTTGACAGTAAACACCGCGCACGTAAACTAGTCTGAATTTTATTAACTAGTCAATTAAATGGATCGGGCGGATTGCACTTTAATTACAAAGTTTAGAAATATAAAGAATATAAAAACAATATAATGAATAAAAAAATTTTAAATTTATATGAAATAGAATATTTATTTATTAATTTATTAATTAATTTATTTATAAATTGATCAGACAGATTGCCCTTTAATTACAAAGTTTAGAAATATAAAGAGTATAAAAAACAATATAATGTATAAAGAATTTAAAAATTTATATGAAATACAATAGAATGATATTTATTTATTAATTTATTTATAAATTTATCGGGCAGATTGCCCTTTAATTACAAAGTTTAGAAATATAAAGAATATAAAAACAATATAATGAATAAAAAATTTTAAAATTTATATGAAATACAATAGATAATTATTTATTTAATTATTTATTTATTAATTTATTAATTAATTTATTCATTTATTTATAAATTGATCGGGCAAATTGCCCTTTAATTACAAAGTTTAGAAATATAAAGAATATAAAAAATAAAGAATATTATAAAAATATAAAAAGAAAAAATATATAATAAAAGATATAAAAAAATAATTACGTAGTTAATAAGATACCGTGAGGAAATCGCATTTTTAAATATACCAATCTGCTTCTCAATGCAAAACAACTCCTCTGGAATTGAATTCCAAAAACGTTTCGAGCGACTAGTAGTAGCATAAAAACCAATATTGGATACCGTAGCGCCTGTTACGCATTCGAAATAAATTTACATTACCAGCAACGAATCCGCTATTAATTTTAAATAAACCATCGTGGTACAAATGCAAAGAACTAATTGCCTTTACGTCAAATACGTAAAATAATTAATAATATAATAATAAAATAAATTACTTTTAAAAAGCCGGATAGTCATTTTTTAAGATATATTTTTCTTAAAGCGTTTTGTTTTTTTCTTAATAACTTAATTACTTTATAAAATAACGTAAAAGTATTCCGATGGAATGTTATTTGTTAAAATATATTTTTCTACAATTTGCCGTTTTTTACTTAATAACAATCATTTAAAAGTAGTCCGATAGTAGAAGACATTTTCCTGCTATTTTTGCATTTTTAACCCGTGATATCTCTTGTTCTCCATAGATTTGAGGAAGACACTTTCATCAGGATGCAACATCACCAGCAGGAAATGCACATGATGCAGCAGCAGGTGATGCAGCAACACCAGGCGCGCGCATCCGCGCACACAGTGACTACACTGCTGTGGCCGCCGGCGGCCTCGCAGTCGCACGAGTACCCCGGGCTTTCGCCCATGGGCCCCATGGATAGCGTGTCCCCAATTCAGGAACAGCAAAACCAGTTCATGCGAGGGCAACAACACATGACGCAGGTGGAGCCGCCCCGGCACCCCAGCTCGCCCATCGTCACGAGCACGCAGCCCATGCCCGGCCACCCCATGGCCCCGGGCCTGCTTCAACAGAACCCGAAACCCCCGCCGCTTGGCGGCAGCCAGCCTTGGAAGAGCAACGAGGCGCGCAGGCCAAAGACCTACAACTGCACGGCGTGCAACAAGTGGTTCACGAGCTCGGGCCACCTGAAGAGGCACTATAACACGACGCTGCACAAAAACGCGGTGAAGCAGAGCAACCAGCCGGACCCGGCGAACATGCCCATCAGCGCGCACCACCACCCCGGGCGCGACGCCAACCCCGCGAGGGGCACCGCCGCCAGCCGCACCTCACCTGAACTCTCGTCGTCAAGCAGTCCCCCAAACTTGATGGCAGGTCCCTCGGGCGAGGCAACGAGGGGCCTGCTCCACACGCCCACCACCACCATAACAATGTACAGCAACAACAACAGCAGTTGCAGCAGCAACAGCAGCGAGGCTACCCCGGTGCAGCCGCACCACGCGCAGCAGCCCCCGCATCGGCTCCCGCAGCAATCGCAAGTGGGGCAGCTGGGCCTGGGCCAGGGCCTGCCCCAGGTCCA
Organism: Eurytoma adleriae; assembly: GCA_900480045.1. Lineage (NCBI taxonomy): Eukaryota > Metazoa > Arthropoda > Insecta > Hymenoptera > Eurytomidae > Eurytoma > Eurytoma adleriae. Next base: position 2,962 of record UXGC01001426.1, on the reverse strand, counting down.
GGCGTCGGGCCTGCCCCAGGTCCAGGCGTCGGGCCAGCAAACATCTTCAGCCATCATGGCGTCCAGCCTGATGTACCTCGGTTCCCCGGGCACATCCCCAATGGGCCAGCACCCGCAGCATCTCCAGCCAATGAATTCGCCGTCCCCCCAGCAGGCCCAGGCGGCCCACCACCTGCCAATGGGTTCGCCCTCACAGCTCGGGGCCTCGGTGCACCACCCCATGAATTCGCCCATCTCCCCCAACCAACAGCACCCGGGCAACATGAATTTGCCTACGCAAATGGGCTCGGGCCAGTCGGGCCAGCTCCACCACATGCACCCATCGCCTACGGGCATAATGGGCGGCTCGCTCCCGGTGATGGTTTCGCCCCCGGGGTCCATGATGGGGGGTACTTCGATGCCTCAGCAGCCGTACCCAAACGCCTTGCCCCCCCACGTTACGAGTATTACCAGCATCACGGGCCTACTGGAGTCTATTACCACCCAGCTAACAACTACTGGTGATCAGGAGCTGTCGGCCAGCCAGAGCCAGGAGATGCTCCCCGGCTTCGGCACCTTCAGCGCCCACTCCGGCCACAGCCAGCCGACGAAGACGGTGCCCTACACTCAGTTCGGCAGCCTGGTCGGCGGCGGTTACCTGCTGGAGCACAGCCCACAGGCTGTTAACGTGGGGGGGCTCAACTCCGAGCTCGAGGGCATGGCCCACCAGGAGCAGGGCTACGATCTCTCCGGCTCGAGCTGCGAGATGTACCAGGGCGGCAGTCCGCCGGACGCGCCCTATGAATGCGAGATGATGAACTCGGGAATGCAGTCGGGGATGCGATCGGTAATGCAATCGAGAATGCAATCGAGCATGCAGTCCGGCATGCAGTTGGGCGAAGTCGCCTCGTACTCGCAAGGACAGCCGATCTCGAGCCAGCAGGCGCAATACGAGATGAACAACAACCTGCTGCTCTTTGGGTCGGCTATCAAGGAGGAGATCGACCCCAACATCGACCTGAAGAAGAAGAAGGGCAAGGGCAAGCGCCGCGCCACCAAGGCCGAAAAGGATAGTCAGGAGAGCAGCAGCAGCGGTAGCAGCGGCAGCGGCAGCAGCAAGCCGAGCGGCAAGCCGAGCGGCTACCAAGTCTTGGAGAACGGCAGGCACAAGTGCATTGACTGCGACAAGATCTTCAACAAGGCCTGCTACCTCACCCAGCACAACAAGAGCTTCCACTCGGGCGACAAGCCCTTCAAGTGCAACCAGTGCGGCAAGCGCTTCCCCGAAGAGGAATTGCACGCGGAGCACCTGCAGAAGCACGCCGGCGATAAGCCGTACAAATGCGAGATCTGCCCGAAGCAGTTCAATCATAAAACAGACCTCAGGCGGCACCTGTGCCTCCACACCGGCGAAAAGCCGTACGCCTGTGATACTTGTAGCAAGGGCTTCATTCGTAAGGACCACATGATGAAGCACATCGAGACGCACAAGAAGAAGCCCCACCTACTCAAGGTCCAGCTGAGGGCGTGAGCAGCAGCAGCAGCAGCTCGCCAGCGACTCCCGCCGTATTTATTCGCGCGGCGCACGTCGCGCTGCCGCCGGCCGAGGCGCGGCCCCGAGGTTCCGGGCCCGAGCCGCCGGCCGGCCCGCGGCGCGCGGAGAGGTGCCCACCGACCGCGCGCACGAGTGTGCCAAAGAGAGAGCCGCCGAGGATCCTCGCGAGACTCGGGGCTGAGAGGTGAGCCAGGCCGGCGAAGCCAGCGCCCGATATTTAGATAAAACGCTAATTATTTAACGACACGTGGTTTTTGTTCCTGTGAAACGACGGTCAAGAGTGCGAATGGTTCGAACTATTCGTGTGTAAGCGAGCGAGAAAAATAGTACGAGAAAGAGTGCCTGCCCGAGAAAGAGAGAGAGAGTGAATGGGACGAGAGAAAGTGCCTGAATGCGCCTCGTGTGCGAATGGACAATGACAATTCGACGTTAAATGAAAGTATCTTATTTACTGTATTATTTTATATGCGTTTTATTTTGTTTTTATAAATATATTTTATTTTAAAACTCAATTCCATTATGTCATTATCTTACGAAAGTATACATTGAATAACAGAAACCCTGGACCCAGAAATCCTAAAAACCCAGAAACCATTCCTGACGCCATAAACCGAGAAACTCTAAATCCAGAAACCTTAAACCTAGAAATTCCATTTTATTACCATTCTACAAAATAGTTACCAAATCGCTAGCTATACTGTCCTCGTATACTATATATACAAAATTGTAATATTCGTTGAGTTCACCAATTCATACATGTAAGCTCCCGTGCATGTTACACCACAGTCTGCACCGGCATGCATTTAATAAACATTACACTTTCAACAATATCTTTCGCCCTCTTTGGATTGATCAGGTCCAAAGACTTCCACGAAATTTATTTCACATTTAAATTTTCATTGCAATCTTGGCATATATCAATATTAAATAAATATAATAAATCAATAATATTTTGCTTAATTCTAGTTTTCTTATCACTCATTGTAGATTAGTTTCACAAATCAGCACCGATTTTAAGTGTTCTGTACCCAGCCATCTCTACTCTATGTGGCAAAAGTCCTGATCCCTTTTTTTCCTTATAATTATACATTTTTCATTAGATTAACTTTATATATTTATTAAAATAAATCTCAATTGCTATATTCCCTTTAATTCAATTTCTAGTTAATGCAAGTATATATATAACAATGTCAGATTTTTTTTCCTAAAATCTCTCCAAAGACCTTGTCACAACTAATAGTACCTCCATTCTCTAAGAATGCTATATTACTTTACGTTTTATCTACTTATTCTTTCCTTCACCAGAAATTAAGCCATACTGTTAAAATATGAGACGAGTTTATTACTTTAATTAACAATTATTTATTGAATATTACAATACAATACGTAGTATACATACTACGTCTTAACCCGACGCTACATGTTAGA
>UXGC01001425.1:0-23927 GCA_900480045.1 Eurytoma adleriae | reverse complement strand
GTGCAATTTATTGCAAATTCCCTGCTTTTTTGGGTATATCATTAGGTGGCTTGTGGCACTCCATTGGGACTCTATGAATCGAATATGATGAATATTACGATTAAATATCGCCAAAAAACATAGAATATGTAGTAAAGGGGGCATCTAAAGCGAGCAAATGCATTAATTTCGTAGAAATATTGCAAATTTATCGCTTTCTTGCTTGGCTATGCTATTGGGACTCCATGGGCCAATACGATTAATATCACGATTACATATCGCCAAAAAACATTGAAAATGTAACAAAGGGGACATCGAAAGCATGAATGTATATTAATTTCGCTGAATATGTTCCAAATTCACCGCTATTGTGGCTATTGCGATTGGGTGCTTATTGGAACGCTATTGATCAGCGACTATGAACCGAATACGATGATTATTATAATTAAATATCACCAAAAAACATTAAATAAGTAACAAAGGGAACATCTAAAACATGAATATGTATTAATTTCGTTGGACATATAGCAAATTCACACACTCTTTTGTGGCTATGCCATTAGGTGCCCATTGCAACTGTATGAGCCGAATACGATGAAAATTATGATTAATTATTGCCAAAAACATTAAAGAAATAACAAAGGCGAGGCCTAAAGCAAGAATATGCATTATTTTCAAGGAAAATTTTTAATTTTTCAAACTTTCGGAGCTATAAAGTCGGGTGCCTATTGTAAGACTATGAACTGAATATGACTAACATAATGATGAAATACTGCATAATCTACTTTAAATATGCAGTTAAATATGCAACACAGGGGGCGCATAATATATTAATAAACTAATTAATAAAATATTAATAAACCACAAAAAAATCTAACAATTTCAATTGAAGCGAACATTTGCTTTCTTTATATCCAATAATTTCCATTATATAAAAAAAGTTTGGTGTAATTGGGATCGAACAACTACATGTGCAAAGAAGTTAATTAAAATATTTTATATGAATTGCTGTTATAAGACAGCAAGAATCATCCAAACACCCCCTATCTAAAATACCGAAAGATAACGGAGCTTAATTTTCCTTCCCGCGAGAATCCACGACTCTCTTAAATTCATTATTAAGATATTTTAATTGTAAAAATCAATTACTATAAAGTACAGTTGAATTTCTAAATTCGTGTAAACTGTGTCAAGCGCGTAAAATCTATAAATAAATTACAACCACCTACACTTATACTTACATATAATTAGAATGTAAGAAGTAAAAATTAATGATTCATATTTAAAAAGTAAAGGTGGTCATTAAACAGTGTAGAGAAAGTAAAAGATAAATTATAATTTATAAGTATATCATCAAACAACGTATACGTCTCAATGCAACAATTTATAATCATTTTTTAATAACATTAAAAAAATAATGTAAAAGGATTTTTATTTGTTATTCTTTACGTTTCAATTAAACTTTGTCACAGTAACTATAACGTCTCCTCGCGTAACAAAGTTACAATTATGTGTATGCAACAACGTAGCAGCTACCTCGGCGCGCAGTACTGATAGTGAAGTCAATCTGAACTATTATGAGTACATTTACTAGCGCAAACGCAAAAAGAAATTGCCTTGGAATATGTAGTACAGTCTAATGAAAAACGTAGTAGTCCTTTGTAAATACTTCGCAGTATACTCTATAACCATGTATTTAGTTTAAAATCTTAACATTTTAAACTTTTTTGAACTGTTGATCAAATGTCTGCTTCAATATATTTAATTTTGAATTCATAAGTTTCTTATTTTGCAAAGAATCTGCAATATCATACACTAATTTCACTTTAGATGCCTTAGTCCTGATTCTCTGTAAAATATTATAAATTTCCAAGCACTATTCTTTCTTAAATATTCTACCTGTTAGACTGACCACAAGGTTACAAAAATGATTCAATACATCTAATATCTGATTTTAATTATATTAAATGTAATCTATTTTTAAGTGAATAAAAGTGGTAATTATTAAATCAACTTGTCTAATTAAGTATGGATATCCCTCATCTATTAACTTGCATAGCCTGCCTGCTGTTGATATTACATAAATAATATATTTTCTTTAACTGAGAATTCTTTGTTATTTTATTGTATATCGAAAATTGATTATTCATTAATTTTTCTACAAAACACTATACCTAATTGAATATTTCCTATACACACTGTTATACTTTTCTCTTGTTCTGTATATTCTCTGATTATTAACATAATTTAAAAACAAATTACAACAGGTATTTATCATTGTAATCTTTTACACTCAATGTGATGACCACATGGAATTGCATACAATGCTGTTTATGTATACATATATTAGGAATAATTAAAGGTAAGATATTCTTCTTTGTGAAAAATAGAGAACATTGTTGCAATGAGACAATTACGTATAAAAAAATTGAAAAAGTTACCTGTTAAAAAGAGTTAAAAATCATATCACGATCATTGGTATTCTTATTATAAAGTAAAATGCTAGATTCTTAATTTATTGAGGATTAAATTTTTTTTTCTCTAATTTTTTTTCATTTGTATTGCCACATAAAAATGATGAACTGGCATTTAACTTAATTTTGTAATTTACTGACAACAACCAAGTAATCTAGTCCCTTATGAAACATCCCGTGTTGTAGAACATCTCCATACCTCAAACATTTTGCAGCAGAACAGCAGAGCAGACCCAGGCGAACGTGCTCCTTCTAGGCTGTTACGAAATATGTTCTTCCAAGAACGATCCGTTACTGCAGAAGATTCGATCCTGCGCTAGTCCAAGTTGCTGCTATTGCTTGGAAGTTTGGCTCGCCGACTGCGGGAAATCGATTTGCAAAAGGCAGTGTACGTCACTGCTACATAAATGCTAGAATCTGGAAGTTATGTTAAATGATTAATGAAAAACAGTAAACAATAGAAAGAAAATTGAATATACAATTATTCGTAAATGTAATGTTAAAAACTGAATAAAATGATAAAATGCGAGTTAAAGAATTTTGGCTATCAATAGTATACTTTTACATACTCAAGTGTGAAGTGAAACTGAATTAATCTTGTACAACTACGCTGTTTTCGATCTTAGATGGTAAATTCATGGGTTGACAACTGCTAAATTATCTTCTAATTTGTTTCTCCCATTTAATTGTTAGCCAGATGAGGGGACATATATTTGTCTGAAAAAGAAACACATAACTACAATTATTCACAAGGAACCTTTAAATTAAATTAAAAATAAAAGTTATAAGCTCATAGAAATATAAAATTTACCCGCGGTTTACAATGAAGTATAAAGTGTGCATGTGAGCGAGTCTTTCGCTGTTTTAACTGGTATTTGTAGTATGAACACATCTGTCATCAAGTGGTCCTTGGAAAATATAGCCAAGGGGCACCATCTAAACTGACACACAGCTCTAAGGGCGAATCTCTAGTTTTGCGCGTCCTTTCCGTAGCCGGTCACGATGAGGGGAATGCCAAAACCGTTCAAATTATGCGAAGACGGTAGCGTTTTCCGTTGCAGGAGATCTGCGCTTGAAGATATGAAGAGCGGAAAACGTATCTACGCTCACGAAACCTCGATCAGGATCAATGAGAGATGCTGCGAGATGGGATGATTACCAAAATAAGACAACATGTTTCTGTTCTTCAGGTGCTGTAGAGTTTTAATCTGTAAAACGCTAATATATTAATTAATAAAAAATTCTTAAATACTTGAAGTAGAAAAATATGAACTATTAAGATGTACTTTCATTTCGTTTTTAGTAGTAAAATAGTAATTAATTTTAATGAACAATTTTTTTTCCTGGCAATTGCAAAAAATATATCATAAAAACCCAAGTTAATCAATCATGAGTCATACATATTCAAGATTGATAATAGTAATAATATTAATTAGCATGTTTTATGTATATAATCAAATAAGCAAATAATAAATGAATTAATCTTTCTTAATATTTTATTTATGTTTAATCTGCATTCACTCAAAACTTTTTATGACACCATCATTGCATGACTAATCAATAATTACTTTCATTTTTCATTATTGAAATTTTAAAACATTTAACTAATAATTTTTGGTACTAATTTGTTCCTAATAATTGTAATTAGTATGATAATAAATGAATAATAAAGTAATCACAAAATACATAAGAAAAAAGAAAAATAGTATATTAATTTAAAAAACTTACACCATTATTAGGTTCTAAGTTTTGTGAAGAAAGCTCATTGTATCAGCAATAGCCTCTTCCTTAATTCTCTCTTCAGATTCTTCAATTTTTATCCATTTCAGTTATTTGAATCTTTTCTGTAATTTGTAACAAACGACGCATATGTATATTTAGTAAACATTATTTCAAAAACGGTTACATATATGGAATTAAAAAAAAGTATAATTTTGCCTACCTTCTACACTTTGACACCTAAGTTTTCTTCAATAACATTCCAATCTTCCAATTGTAATTGAAACTTTTATTGTAACTTTTGTTATATTTCTTAAATTTTCCTTTTAATGCCTAATTACTGTCTTTAGCATTACTTTATCAATAGAATGATTGTGAATTAAATCTTAATTCTACCTCATTTTTTTCCTTATTATCTGCAATATATTTCTATTATAAATACAAATTATAAATTATAAGTATAAATGTTATAAATTACTTAAAATATCAACTATTTGTTCTGTTTTTGATACGTTTAAATTAATTTCTAATTTATTTTTGTCTTACAATTCATAGACAAAGTTTGTTGTTATTATTTGAAAATGTAACAAGATTAATATGTTATCTTTTTTAATTTCTAATACTTTAAATAAAAAATTGTATTGTATATATAACTTAACAGGTTGAGTGCTAAGAGTTTGCCAAAAAAATAGCCTTCCTGTATACCATAAATATAATTTGTTCCGCTAAGAGGACAAATTTTCACGGTACATATATGTACCATGTAGCAGTCAACCTGTTAAATTTTATGTTCTATTATATGTTTTTTATATATGTTTGCAGATATGGATGATATAATTTAAGTAAAATTGCCAGTATTACTTCTGAAGACATTTAAAATAATCAATCTATAATTTATCATTTTTTATACATGATTTATTCATGGATCTTTAATTCATTTTTAATTATTAATTTAATTCTCATTCTTATGTGCTAAGCAACTTACACCTGCACTTTTTCCAGCCATGTAGCGTAATCAGCGTTTCAAGGATTTTCAGCAATTGGAAAATGTATCTCCAAAAATGAAAAACTCGCAACTTCAGTCTTCACGAGGTGGAGATCACTAGTTGCCAAATGAAATGCGAATTGTAAGATTTGTTTAATGCTTGCAAATGCCGGGCGAGTTCCAACTCGTATATGTACAGACACTCAAAGTGGGGTTAGTAAAACAGAGAGGAGCCCTGGAAATAATAAATAACTAAACCTCCAAAATGATACGACAAAGTAACGGAATTCCGTGCTTATCCCAAAAAATGGCTAAGTTGACCAAAAAATTAGAACTTACCGCTCTATGGCGATCGAGGTGCCTCCGTCTCAACGATTTGCGGAGCGGCCACGACTTCAACCGGAGTTAACATGAAACGACCAATGAGCCAGCGAGTAAGCGACTTTCCGCGAATCAGACACACTCCATCCAATCGTGCTTGTGTGTGTATCTCTTGTTATAACATATTACACTTCCGCATGTACATACATATAAGTTCAATGCTCCGCTATATTACTATATACATGATATACTAAGTGTACTGGTGTAGGCATAGGCCACGTGACGTCAGAATGCCGACGACTGAGTACAAAGTCCACATTCGCAGTCCATTTGCAACAAGTCTCAAGTCCAGACTAATAAATACGACCGCTCCGTCTGCACTAATTCTTCAGTTTTAGATGATTCATTAAAAGTAATAAGTCGCTTACATAATAAAGCTGTACACATAATTTTAGTTAATATTTTATTCAATTCTTAATAATAAAGCTCTTTTTTCTTGCACAGGGAGTCGGTAACGCAGTATACGAAAAATTAGCCTGATCGACACCACCGCAAATATATCAAGCGCAAACCGTCCACGACGATTCTCGAATTACGAAAATGTCAGGACTCGTAGCGAAGAATCTTCCGCGATTCCACCATGTTACACCGCAAGGTAAATGTTTCCGTAATGCTTTTTTAAGAGTGGAACGCCTAAATACAATAAAGATAAATTAACATTAAAGTTCACTGTACTCCGAAAGTGCAAATCATCGTGCATTAGGAGTTATGAATATGATTATTCATATGAAGACCAGTCACGTCGTTATGAATGAATGTTTATCGAAATAATGACGTTAACTAAGGATTTTTGTAACGCAATGGCGGTAATTTTGATACAATTTTGATGCCACATTTGCAAATTTAATGTCTCTAACAATTGTTTCAACTACTTGTTGAAGAAAGTGATAACAGAATGAGGGTTTCATTTTTCATGACTGACATTCTTTTTTTTATATTCAATCTTATTTTAATCTTAAAATTATTCAAATATTTTGTTATTATGTTTGCTTGAATTTTTTAAATGTTTATAAATAAGTGAACTAATTGTAAACTACTTAAATAATAAATAGTAATGCTGACATTTGAAATTTATTCTTGTTAATGCAGTAACAACTTTTATCTGGGATTCATCACGTTTCAACCGAGGTTATGCAACTGCGGCACCCAAGACAGCTGCCCCTGGAAAGAAAAATATTGTATATATCGATGGAGTTAGAACTCCATTTTTACTATCAAACACTGATTACAGTAAACTTATTGCACACGATCTTGCTAGGGAGTCTCTTGTGTACGTAAAATTATTTACGAAACTTTTATAATTGTAAATTCAATCATTAATATCCTTTTTTTTTAATAGAAATCTCCAAAGGAAAACAGGAATACCGACAGAAGCTATAGATTATGTCATTTATGGCACGGTCATGCAAGAAGTAAGAACATCCAACATTGCTAGAGAAGCTGCTCTGGCAGCAGGATTTAGTGAGCATACTCCTGCTCACACAGTTACCATGGCTTGCATTAGCAGTAATGTAGCAATGACCACTGGTGTAGGTTTAATCAATTCTGGCGTATATGACACCATTGTTGCTGGAGGTGTTGAATTCATGTCTGATATCCCAATTAGACATAGCCGTGCAATGAGATCACTGATGTTAAGGGCAAACAAAGCTAAAACACCAATGCAGAAACTCGCATTGTTAGCTTCCATCAGACCAGGTCACTTTGTACCAGATGTAAGTTTAAAAGTAATTTTTTAGAATGATATTGTAATTTCAAATGATGTTTCTTACCAAGTTATTATATTTATTTTAGTTACCAGCTGTTGCTGAGTTTTCTACTAATGAAACTATGGGACACAGTGGTGACAGATTAGCTGCTGCTTTTAATGTATCCAGAGAAGAGCAAGATGAATATGCCTTGCGCTCTCACACGTGTGCTGCTCAAGCACATCAAAATGGACATCTTTCTGATATGGTACCTGTCGTAGGTAATTATTGAAAAAAAATTGCTTCAATATACATTATTTAAAATTATTCAAAGAAAATAAATATTATTAAATTGTTTAATATTAGTTCCAGGTGTTAAAAATGCTGTAAATAAAGATAATGGAGTCAGAGTGTCCACAAAAGAACAGTTAGCAAAATTGAAACCAGCTTTTGTGAAACCCTATGGAACAGTTACTGCTGCCAATGCTTCATTCCTCACTGATGGTGCTTCTGCAGGTTTAATTATGACTGAGGAGAAAGCTAAGCAGCTTGGTCTGAGGCCTAAGGCTTACATAAAAGAATTTGTTTATGTGTCTCAAGATCCCAAAGATCAACTTCTCCTGGGACCTGCTTATGCCATCCCTAAGGTAAATATGCACAGCATGTTTAATTTATTTTTTCAAACAAGTTAATTAATATTACTTTAAATAAATATTCATTATTTTTTCAGGTATTGGATAAGGCAGGTCTTACGCTGAAGGACATTGGCGTATGGGAGGTGCACGAAGCCTTTGCAGCTCAAATTTTAGCAAATTTGAAAGCATTAGATTCAGAGTTCTTTGCAAAGACATATCTGAAACGTTCGTCGAAAGTGGGCGTTCCCGACATGAAGAAATGGAATGCTTGGGGAGGATCTCTTTCCATTGGTCATCCATTTGCTGCAACAGGCATAAGGTTAGCCACACACACTGCTAACAGGATGATCAAGGAAGATCAACAGTTTGGTCTAATTGCTGCCTGTGCTGCTGGTGGTCAGGTAATAAATCTCATAATTTATTTTCATTTCACATTTGTTTATATATTTAATAATAATTTAATTTTTCAAACTGCTCTAGGGAGTTGGAATGATTATGGAAAGACATCCCGATGCCAAGCTATAAGATGTAAAAAGGAGGACGTGTTTCAAATGAATTGCTTTATATTTACTAGCTATTGTTAGTAAATAATATAATTTTAAGGAGATTTTATGATAATGCAATCTTCTAAGAAAATGCATTGTTATGCTTTTCTCATGACTATTTATATATTTTTTTAAGAAAGTTTTATCTAGAATTTTATAAAAGATTAATAAATGATAATAAAATTTCAAATAACTTGTGAATCTTATTAAAAAAAATTTGTTATAAAATTTTATTGATCTTAACTTATTTATCTAAAGAGGTAGTAACAGAGAATATTTGCAAATGATCCTTGACACTTTGATCAATAATAGTTCTAATATCTTTACAACCCTGAAGAGCTCTTAATCTTAGAGGCTCTAACCGAGAAAGATGTAACCTTTGACCAGCTCCAAAAGCCAATATTACAGAACTTTTTGTTTCTGTCTCATCTACTATTTTTGGCAGGGCAACAATTGATAATGTAACACCTGGAGAACACTCTTCTACCCAATTAGCATCAAGAATTCCTGTGCCCTGTCCACCTTCATCATCATCACCTAGGAGACTCTCGGAGACTGTTATGGAACATCCAATTGCATAGTCCTGAAAAAGTATTGAGATTTAAATTTAGTAACAATATACAGTATAAGTACATTACAATAATATTATGCTACATACTTTAATAGGAATTCCAGCATCTATTAAAGCAAGAGTGGCAGCATTAACAGCGACACAAAAATCACTGCCATCAACTTGAAGAACTTCCACGAATATGTCTATTTGAGACTTTGCAAAGAATTCTAAATTGATTATTGCTTCCATGGCATGCCTCAGTTGCTGAGATCGCTCTTGTGATTTCCTGTCTCCTCTAGGCTTTTTCTTCCTTTCTCCAGCACCAAAGCTAAATACTGCTGTACTAAATTGGCAATTGACAATACCTTTAACTGCTTTTGTACTACTCCCACTAGATTTTCCTCTAGGCTGTGAAATAAATTATTATTTTAGTATTAGAAATTAAAATACTCTAAATGTAGACATTGAGGATTTAATTTAGCTTTAAATTTAAGAATCTCCAAAAAGAAAAATGATTGTATTACTATTCAAATTGCTCCATGCGATACTTTGTATTTAGTTTTTAAAAATGACTGTAAATCCTTAAATATAGAAAATAAAATGACTACTACTATTTACTCAATTTTAAATTAAAGGACAAAATAATAACCTGATGAGGTCCATAGACAGTTGCTAATATTTTTGTTTTTCCTTGCTCGATGTAAGCACTTCCATCGGCCTGGCTAAAAACTCCTAAACGCAATCTAATTCTTCGCAGCTCAAGTGGGCGCCTCCCGTCAACCCTCAAACCGCCTTGAGTTGTATCAATTTCTGGCTCCATTTTAATCAAGTTGTATTATTTCCCTTGCTTTTGTTACAACAATTCACATTGTCACAATAGAAATTCACCAGCGTGTCACATGTGGGCATGCCCACGCGGTTAGGCGGCCGGTGAAGAACTGGCGACTCTAGTCCCGCATCCAAAATGTAGAGGCGCTTCCGTAAAGCCGCTGTAAAGGTAAATGAGTGATGAGTAGATCTTATCATGTGGACTTATCCGGGTATTCCTGCAAGCACGTCAACAGAAATTATCATCTTCGTGTCGTCTCTGAATGCGGAGCCAAAAAAACGTTTTTTGTCAAGTACATTTGAAATGGAGCAGGTCTACTTATAAGCAGAATATTTCCTTTTTTCTTTCGTTACATTATTTAGGTTCTGCTCACGTAAGTATTTGTACTGTACGGTCGTCGCTTTGCCGAAAGAGGTATTTTAATTAAAAAAACGTGAAAAAATAAAAACGGAGCTTGCATGTGGATATTGCAGGAAATAGATATTTTAGAGAATATGCCACTATATTAGCCACTGCATCAGCTTATTAAGTATAATAGTTTAAAAGTTATTTTTTAATTATTTTTTAAGGTATGAGATACAATTAAAAATTAAAATTTATTTATTAAAAAACCAATTTAACATTTTACAATAACAATTAATAATAATTTTTCTAAATTATCTTAATAATTTTAGAAACTTACTATTATAGTTATATTGTTATTAAAAATTTATTAATAGTTTAAACAATTTTATATTTTACAAAACATTAATCAATGGGACATATAATATGTATTATAATCAGAACACTTACATCGAACATGTGAACAAAAAGTGCATACTTATAGTGCGCTATATAAACTGAACTCCCGTAGCATTCCACATACGATATAAAAAGCTGCTACAGACTCGACAAGTAATCACCGCCCAGCAGAAACCGTAAAAACAACCACCTCGAACCCGCACGCCGAGCCATAAAAGCGGTATATACCCGAGTACTGTTGCGGAGCCCTCAAGTACTTTCCTGCTCCGAAACTCCGAAAGCAAAAAAACAGCAAGTCGTCGACGCTTTAAATACACAAAAACAAACGCACAAGACGAGCGGAACGAAGCGGAACGAACGGGGCGCGCGCGTGCGTCGGCGGCTCGCGGAGTCGCGGATGCACACAGTACAGTACAGTGGAAGAGCCTCGGCAGTCAGATCGAATGGGAACGGTCCGGTCGAACGGGGACGTGACAGTAGGAGGCTGCAGAGCTCCCGCACCCGCGACTCCGCTTCTCGCGCTCTACCCAGTGTATCCCGCGCGCAGATAGTGCCCGGTGTGCTACCGTCGCGGCTCCAAACTATAAACTATACTCTACGTACATCAAGTGTACCTCCGCCCTCGCCTCGCGCAGGCTGATCGTCCGGTGTACGGTACGCACTCCGGTCCACCAGCCGAGCATCCCATCGCATCGCATCAGTGCAGCGCGCGTGTGTGTGTACAACCGTGTGTGCGTCGCGGAGCGTTTGCTCTCGCTCTTTTTGTGTCTGCGGCGCGCTCTCGAAATAAACACGGCGGCGGACATGTAGCCAGCGGCTCAGACGTCCCCAGCGAGGCACCTACATACCTACGTCGTCGCCGCGAGCCTCCTCTCTCCTCTCCTCTCGCATTATCATCATAGCGGCGATCGGCGCTCAGTCCGTCTCTGTCGCGCTCCGTGTGCCCCCATGGCCCAGAGAAACGCATTAAAAATTTAGTGTGCGCGCGCGCGCCACAGCGAAGCCGCCCGTCGTCGCAGTCTCTCTCGCGGGGATCAAAACAGGACGGCAAGAGAGAGAAGGAGAGAGAGGGACAGAGACAAGAGGAGCGTGGGAGGATCGGCCGAGGAGGGAGCCTCGCGGATGCGCGCCTGGAGCAACAGCCCCGGCGGAGGCGGCGATATGTGACACGCGCCGCGGTGTTACGCGAGTGAGAGAGAAAGAAGAGAGAAGAGAGAGAAAGAGAGAAGAGGAATCTCGGAGGCGGAAGTGTGCGTGTGTGATGTTGGTGGTCCGCGTCGCGGTCGTGATGCGCTGCCGCATGAATTGCCCGCTGCAATTTGCTTAATGGCTAATAAGACTCGGAGATTGCTCCCGTGATTCCCGAGCGAGCGAGGCGAGAGCAGCGACGAGCAGCGCGGAGCCAGCAGCAGCCCACCATGTCCGCCTACGCCGCGTTACTGCCCTGCATACTCCTCGGCCTCTTGGGTGAGTCTATATACCGTCCTCGAGCGGCGCGACGTCGACCTTTCAGCGTCGCGGATTCCGGGGCGCACGCGATCGTCCCATGCGAGAGCACGACGCGAGCCAGCCCCCGACAGCCGGCTATAAATATCCCTCGGGGATGGGTGGCTGTGATCTTTCTCCAATTGTTGTCCAAGATTTATGTTTGATGTTGGGACGTGTGTGCCTCCTCCGTTGAGTCCTACCTGCAGGGTCAAGCGACAGGATACGTTTCGGAGCAGCTATGAAAGCTGTTGTGGATACCGTTCACTATCTCGGATTAAAAAAACTTATTCAGCGCAAGCTTATCCTGCTCTTGATCATGTGGCGTCGAGACACAAAGATACCAATGCATATCACTTAGAATTAAGCAGAGCAACGATGTTCTCTTTCAATCCTGCTTCTTATTTTTTTGCCTGTCAGCATTTTAATTTGTAATTTTTATACAACTTTTTCCAGTAAGTTAATTCTTTTATTTAGTTGAGAGCTTTATTATTGAATGACCATTCAATAGGATAACTTTCCTCTTTCATAGTAATCAAGGTTGTATTTGCTTCTATTATAAAATGTGATTATTTTAATCTATTGCATAGGTAGTATTAACATCATTATCTAATTCAAAATAAATGTTTTGTTTTGATTGCAATCATTGTAATGAACTGTATTTAAACTTAAATTAACTAAATATATTGTTCAGATTTAATTTCAAGAAAACTTTTTATTCATTCATAGATAAGAACTTCTTTTCAAAAACACTGATAAAATTCTGATAATTATTGTTTATTAAATATGTTGACACAATTGTTTTCATGCAAAATTTTAAAGAAAAATTACAAATATTTATTAGTTTGATGCTTTTTGAATTACACTTCAATATAATAAAGTGAAACAAACTAATTTTTTTTCTAAAAAATTTTTTAGGCTCAGTGAGTGCCCATGATGTCAAGGGGTCGACGTACTGTGAATTTTACAATGAAACAATGTGCGGAGGAGAATTTAGAGAAGACTGTGTGGAAAAAGAACAGTGCGGACCACATGATCCTGACAAGCGCAATCACTGTTATGTACTGTGGCAGTACAACAGTGTTACGCAAAAGTCCACCATAAAGTTAAAAGTGAGTGATAAAGTTATTTTATGACTTCTGTGAGTTTGCTCTCAACTTTCAATGCTGATACAAACCTCTGTGTATTTGTAGGGATGCTTCTTGGATAGCAAAGAATGTTATGACAAACAGCATTGCGTCGAAAAGAATGCAGACCGAATGAAGCAACTTTTCTTCTGCTGCTGCGATGGAAACATGTGCAACAAAAACTTCTCATGGGATCCGCAGCCAACGCAACCTCCACCAATTATTCATGGTACATTAAGATCCATTTACATAACAAATTTATCTATAAACTCAGTGACTCTCAACTAATGGTGTATTTTGCATTTCAGAACTCGAACCAGTTCCAAATACAGAGCAGCAATTGATAACACTTGTACTATCGATATCAATTCCGATGCTACTACTTTTGATTATCCTGTCTGGTATTTTCTACTACTACAGACATAGAAAATTGGGTTACTTTAACGAGGTATGAAAATAAATCTATCTTGCACTAACGTTTCCCTACTTTGTGCAATACCCAAACTGATGAGCGTTGATTCTATGGTGCAGATACCGACAATCGAGCCAGGTCCGTTGCCGCAGCCTTCGCCAAACCTGGGCAATCGTCCGATCCAGCTTTTGGAGATAAAGGCGCGCGGTCGCTTTGGCGCCGTGTGGAAGGCCCAGCTGAAGTCCGAAATAGTTGCGGTCAAAGTCTTTCCCATACAGGACAAACAATCTTGGCAGTCGGAGCAAGAGATATTCAAGCTCGCGCACATGGACCACGAAGATATTCTGCGCTTCATCGGTGTTGAGAAGCGCGGCGACAATCTGCAGGCCGAGTTCTGGCTCATTACCGCGTATCATGAGAAGGGCTCGCTCTGCGATTACCTCAAGGCCAACGTCGTGTCGTGGCCGGAGATGTGCAGGATTGCTGAATCCATGGCTAGGTACACTGGTCTTTACATTCATTTACTAATTAGCCTTTATAAAGAGATTTTTTAAATTGAAATCTTAAGTTTTCAGTAAAGTTTATTAAGTAATGAAAATTTAAAAAAGAATTATTATTTAGTAAATATTTAGACAATTATTTACATTTTTAAAACTCAGATTGCATAGAAAGATATGGACATTGTAACTTTTACTCCTGTATCCTCCTCCTTGATCCTCGTAAGGTACCTCAAGATCCCAGGTCATTGAACTCGCACTATTCCTGTTGCTTATCTTCATCGGCGTATGTATTGTCATTAATCTTTTACCTTTTCATTAACTTCACTAATTTTATTTCTTAATTTCAGAGGATTGACGCACCTACACGAAGAGATCCCGGCTAACAAGGCTGACGGCTACAAGCCAGCGGTAGCTCACCGCGATTTCAAGTCCAAGAATGTTCTGCTGAAGAACGACATGAACGCTTGCATAGCGGACTTCGGTCTGGCGCTAATTTTCCACCCCGGAAAGCCGTGCGGCGACACGCACGGACAGGTGGGCACGCGGCGCTACATGGCACCCGAGGTCCTCGAGGGGGCCATCAACTTCACCCGGGACTCATTCCTGCGCATCGACATGTACGCGTGCGGCCTCGTACTCTGGGAGCTTGCCTCGCGGTGTACCGTGCAAGACGTGAGTCAATTATTGATTTAGCTGTACCAGATATTTTACTAACTGTAACAGTTTTCAATTTTTGTAATTTTTTTTTCTTTTATATGATGTAACGCTGCATTTTTATAAATTAGGCTTTTTATGAAATAAATTGATATTTTCCTTTTACAAATATTTTTCTTAGAACTCTACAAAGAAAACGAATTCTTTAAATAGAGTGTGCCATCTATTTTTAGTAAGACAGTTATAACTTGCGTTTTGCAGGGGCCAATCGGTGAATACAGGCTACCCTTTGAGGAGGAAGTTGGCCTTCATCCTACACTCGAAGATATGCAAGAGAGTGTCGTTCACAAAAAAGAAAGACCATTAATACTAGATACTTGGCGCAAACACCCGGTGAGTGATCAAAATTTTTTTTTTTCATTTCTGTAAAAACCTTTTTCATTAAATTATTGATTGATAAAAAAAGAGAGTACAAAAGGTTAATTAAATGGAATCACTAATATTAAGTTAAATATAAAGATCAACATTAAATTTTTTAAATCTAAAGATTTAAGCGTTTTAGAAATATGTACGAACGTACATAAGCTAATAAATTAAACGAATTAAAAATATTTCTTAGGGTTTACTGGCAATTTGCGATACAATGGAGGAATGTTGGGACCACGATGCCGAGGCGCGACTTTCGGCCTCGTGCGTGATGGAGCGAGTGGCGTCCCTGAGTCGAAGTACGGTTCTAAACTCATCGACGCTGATACGCGTCGACAACACAAGTGAATCCCTTACCACGAAGGAGTCTAGTATGTAGTTAGCCGACGTGTATTATAACGACTTCGTAGCCCATAGTTTTTGACATTGCACAACCGATCATTGTTTTTCGTACAATCGCGGAGCTCTTTCATGAGTGTAAACATGAAAAACGATTAATGTTCTTTTTCCGTCATTCGTGATTTGGAGCAATATTTTTTAATTATCGCAGATTTTATTTAGAAATTTATTCGCGACAAAAATATATTTTATAATTGATACTGATTTTGATACCATTGAGAGTTTTGAGAGAACTCGCTCATCTCAATGGCAATTCAATCTTCATACCAAAGTTATTGATAGATGCATTTGATAAATTACCTGTAGAATATTTAACAAGTACAGAGGATACTTATTTTGAAAAATTATGAAAAGTCTGCGAAAGTTCACAAGTATTCTAAATTCCAAATCAAGTAAAACAGACACTGTAGTTAAACCTTAAACAACAAACGTCAATGGGGAACGGTAGTTTTAAATGTGTATAACGATATAATTAAGCCATGACGAACGGATAGTTTGTCTTCTCTTTTTATTCTCACTTAACTTATAGATAAAAGAATTTATCAATGCTGCCGTTACGTACTAACTTCGTAAGAATTTCGAGGCATGGACGCGCGCGTTTGATTTATTTTAACTAATCAACTTGTTTTGTGTGTCAGATGAATTTGTCGGTTTTTTTCCTTCTGCTGTATCATTTCGTTTGCCAATTGGAATGTTTTATCGTGTCGGAATCAAGCAGACATTTGGCCTCGCCTATTAAAAAAGAATCAACATAGAACAAAATCGTTTTATTGTCCCAATGTAATCTTCGATTTCTAACCTTCAATTGAGTAAATTTAGCTGGTAAAGTAACAGTCGTAAGTTAGGAATCGAGAATTAAAGTTACTTTGAGCAAAACTTTTTTATCTTATGGTCTTTTATGTGCCACATAATTTTACTTTTACTATAATTATTGCGAATTTTTACGCGACCTATTAGATTGTTGCGATTAGGTAATATGACCAATTATAAACTACTACTAGTTCAAGTTTTTATCAATAGTCAGCAATCACGAAACGTGTGAATTGAGAGAATTAGTATAGTATATTTTACTATTAACAATGAATTCGGTTGCTAAGAAAACGAAGTTTTGTACTATTTATTGTTAGAGAAATACATCTGAAAATATCAACTATATGTAACGGACAACCAAAGATAAGTAGGACTTTCTGGGGTATAGAGTGTAAAAAAAGTTCATTTATCGGTAGAAATTATGAAATTTTTTATTTAACTTGAGATAATATTTTTTAATGACACAAACGAAGATAGTATTAAATTACAATAAAAACGAAGAAATAATATCTCGTTTTCTTTTAAATTATACTCATCAATTTGAATTTTAATCGCAACAATTTAATTGTTCCGTAAATGCGCATTGTTAATTGTCGAATTTATTTAATCGTGTTGAATTCTTTATTTTTATAAAAGTTAATGGTTTTTTTGTGGCACTGTACCTATATTAGTTTGTCAAGGGTATAAGAAGTCGTAATATTTAATAGAAATTTTATCAAAGTGACATTCCCACCTTTTAATTTACTCAAATGTTAATGGTATGTCGTTATGTAAATTATAGTCTTAGTTAATGCGTCTCGATCATTTGTAAATAATAATCAGTAATCACAATATATGCAAAAGCGCGCACGTGTGTGTACATTGAATAGTGATTCGATTTTTAAAGAGCCTAACGAGAACGTATATAACTCTTTGTTATTGGTTTTTAAATATTATTTCTGAACTTTAATATACATATACTGAAAGAGCGACTCGTTTCCCATTGACTGAACTTGCCAAACGGGCCCGGTTCGAAACTGTGGAAGCCACCTTCTTTTTAAGGAAATTGCAACTCTCGATCGCACGCGAATGCCTCTAATAACATCCAATCATGAAAAAAATTCACAGAACTGCATTTTCGTGCGTGCTCACACAAATTGCAAATTCCTTGAAAGTTGAGCGCGATACGAGAAAATAAAACGAAGGAACGGAAGGTTAAAAGAAAAAAATGATAATGGAAGAGAGGTATTTAAGATTACGATTATGACTTGTTACGATGTACCTGGTAGACACAATCGCGCGCTCGATTGACATTGCCTCGGGGAATTACAATGTACTCGCGCTATGTTCAATCCTCGACGCGTCCGCGGCGTTCATTTTCCCTCGCCAAACGGAAATTTCAGCCCTGTCGAGAAAGTTTCAATGTATACGGTGCACCGATTGTAAAGTAACGTTCAAACCGAAGCTACAAATACGTAATTAGTTTTGTCTCGTAATAGAAGTATGAATAAATGTGAAATGATGTTAACTAGGTAAGGAGGAAAATGAACGGGGGACGCAGAGATTTTCTGACCTCCGACAAAGTAATAGTACACAAGCGTAGATTGTCGAGCGAGGATGCGGAAAAAAAATGAGTTGCAAACACTTTTGCGCCGGATTCCTTGACAGACGAAACTGTACAAATGCGAACGCAAAGAGCACTGTCCGCCCCATTTTTTACGTGCAGCATGAGAGAGAAAGCGAAAAATTAATGATCGACGATCCTTCGTTCGTCTTCCAAGGTGCGCAATGTAATCGTGTCTACGATGTTGTTTTTACATTTCGTACGCAGGTTTTTTACTTTATTTTGTTATCGTAAGTAAACGCTTTTTTTAGTCCATTTTTTTCTTTTTATTTGTTCCTCAAGTCGAGCGGTTTTTAAAAACATTAAATCTTCTGCAAGTCTAAAGCTCTTTCTTTTTTCAATTTTATCACCTTTCATTTGATGATGCAATATTTTGTTTTTCGAACAAATGGATACATAAAATTGAAAAGAGAAATACCTTTGGCTGAGAAGATTTACTTTTTTAAAAAAATTTTTAAACAAACCCTTAATGTACGTATAATCCATGAGTTCGGATTCTGCTCTCCTATCGAATGCTGGCTTTCGACGGTGCCAAAGTATAAAAGCAGAATAAAATAAAAAAAGTACGCTGAATAATGTAATTAGTTCTTAACGCTCAGAGCTTTTTTATTTGATTTTTTATCCTCTCAGTATCTCCTAAAAAATATCGTTATTGTGAGCAAAAAAAGAAAATTATAGAATGATGTATATCAGATGCAAGAAGCAAAACCGGGTGTACCTAATATAAATAATTATCGTATGATGGTAATCAATATTATAATATTACTAACAATTGTCTAAGCAACGTTATAAAAATATGGAAGTGCGAGAAAAGTTAGGCATTGATTGTAAACAAAAAAAAAAGAAACATAAGAAAATATCGGAGTCGCCGGTTGCGCCGCTCCGTTTTCTTATATAGGGCCCAGACATATCGGACCGCGGACGACAAGTACGACAAACATATTTTTATCGGCTCGCGAGTATATAGCAAAATGTATAAAAAAACGTTGGTCAGTCGTTGTATTTTGCAAGGAAACAAAAGTTTTAATTTGATAATATCACTCATTTGTTTAATTTTAGGGTACATTGCGATGAGTGCAGATTAACGGAGAAGATGAACCAGGCCGGGATCCATGAGTAACCTGTTTCCGGCTTCAGATCTTGGAGGAGATTCAGATGTTCTTATTGCTAACAGTCTCTTTCGATGGAAGCATTGCTTGAAATGCCACTAAGACGCAAGCGCTTGTCAGTGGGCGAACTGTCATAGTTAGCGACGGTGCCGGGTCCGAAGTTTAATTCAACTCGTCGTATCGTCCTACCTGTGCCGACCAAGCTTCATAGGAAGCCGCTCCTTTCTTGTCAGCGCTCTGTTTAGAAATATTTTAGCGGATTATGTTTCATCCGCCGCTAGTGAGCACAAATTGTAAACTGATTACTATCGAGAAAGGAGCCCCTTCGCAACGTTCTCTACCGGCGGAGGCAGGTCGATACGACGATTTAAATTAATCTCCGTGCACTTTACCGTCGCTAAACGTGACAGGTTTGCAGAAAAACAGGCGCTTGCGTACTGGTGGTGATTTATACGATGTTTCAACACAAGAGACTGTGAGCAACAAAATTATCTGAGTCTTTCTACAAAATGTCAAGCCAAATGCAGACTATTCGTTCGCTCTGGCTTGGTGCTTCTACAGCATTATGTCATCAGTATGTTATGGTCGCCAGTTGCGCTTAAAAGAAAGAAAAATGAATGTTCGGAAAGGGCAATGAACCCGTCGCACAATAATTAATTCAACATTCGTCATTGTACTCATCATTTGTCACAAATTACCCTAATATAAGTAACATTTCTTATCTTTCTTATTTCATTATCTTTCAATATTTTGACGATTAATGAATTAGTTGAAGTTAATTTTAATTGGTAATTATATTTTTCAAAACTAGTTTTGTATTCTATATTAAATCATTGTTGATTTATGTGCGATAATTTCTAATAGTTTAATGTATTTTTACGCAACGTGTACAAGTTGATATTATTCAAATGCACCGACGACTGTCCAACGTTATTTAACAGATCTAAAATATTACATCCACCGATTCTAGAATCTGTCTAATAATTTATATGCAGTTTATCAATGTTAGCCAGAGATTGATCAGACTCACTCCAGCTTACCCTCTTAGAAAAAAAATAAAATAAAGTGTTGAGAGAGTTAAAATATTAGCCAGTTTGCGTATGACGAAGATTTTTGTAAATATAAAAAGAAAAAATAAGTTCGGTTATAAAGGGTATATCTACTGTTAATTTTAATAAGTTGTAAATAGCTTTTAACGTAATATATGTTTTAATAATTAATTTAGTAATCGCTTCTTTGATTTCTAAGACAAATGTTTATACGCTTTTATATAAAAGTAAAATGTTTTTATCCAAACACTAAAAATCAATTTTCATACTGCTCGTATGCAGGAACCTTCGATGCTCTTCCGCCGAGGAAACGTTTTAAATAAAGACCGCTCTTTTACTTGCTGATGCCTCCTTTCCCTCTTTACTTTGTATTCTCACCGCAACGCAAGCATTGTAAAGTGTATCGGAGTGAAATCGAGAGATGTAACTTGACTGTGATGAAATTGTATAACTCAAAGTACAACTTTTAAGAAAAAAAAAGAAAATAAAAAAATAGACAAAGTTTTTGATACGAAACGTATAGCGTACGCACGACTCTGGTGCGCGGATCTTATTGTTTTCACGCCGGAAGCGAGAAGAGATCGCGGAACAGCATCGAGGGCTCCGCCCGTCGAATTGACTAAAAATAATGCGAACCAATTGAGAGCGCCGATGATTTCGCCGATGAATCAGTCGGATCCATCTCTGGTGTGTGTGTGTGCGGAGTTGATTTTTAAGTGTGCAAGCGGCGCGCAGGAAGCAGCGGATCCATCCGCGCGACCTCGCCGAGGCGAAATTTTTTTATTTGTCAAACTTCGGGGTCGTCACGCGGAAGGAAGGCGGCGAGGCGGCCCCGAAGATCGATTTATCCACATATTATATATATTGTACCAGGCGACGAGTAAAGGCGCGTCGAAACTTGTTGTTAATCTAGATAATGTAAGCGACTACTATTAAGCGATTTGTTTCATAGTTATTTTTTATGAAAAAAAAAAACAAATATAAATTATCGGCTATACATCGTGTATCTAAGTAAGGAAAAAAAATTTTTAGTATATCCCACCACTGTGGTATAATGCAAAGACTTCGATGATCGGATGATGTCCTTTATCCGCACCTACAAGGAAAGTCTCGTGCTTGTCGGTCGTGAATTTCAATTGGAACATCAAATTCGACCTTAGTACCCAGACTGGCATTAAATTTTCAAAGCTTTATTATCATCGAAAAATATGTACGGTGGTACATATCTCTTGTAATTATTCGTACTGTTAAAAAAAAACGCATTGGAATGTTCAAAAAATGTTCAATTGAAATTCACGACCCGGAAGCAGGATACTCTGCTTGCTAGTCGAGTGTAGGTTGACTGTAAATAAAATTTAAGATACAAACTAAGCTACATGTAACTTTTGGAGACGTAAGACTACACCGCAATTCAGCCGGAGATACCAGTGAACAAATCATCCTAGTTTTTTCGATCGTCCGTGTGCGCGTGGAGCTGAACGTCCACTCAGCAAAATTGTCTGGAAAATACCAAGTTCTGCAGTTCTGTTTTCATTTTTTTATTTATTGTGTATAACATTGTACCTTAGAATTATTGGTAACCGCTTAAGATTTAATATTTTACACTGTTTTTATGTGAAAATAAACCATTGCGAGTTTGAATCTTAAAGTTTACGTACATTTTTTTTAATTGCATAATGAGCTGAGTTTTTCAGTATACCATCTTTTGTAAAGTTATATATTAAAACCAATGGAAACTTACTCTTATGAAATATCTTGCTATTGATTTTATTAATTTATTGTTTTTCTCGTTGCTTTATTTTTCAATGATTTGCAAATAATTTTTTTTCGTCACCATGTTAAAATTTAAACTTCGTTTTCAGTTTCTTTATCAATGACTTCGTCACAATAAATTGTCACACCCAGCGCAAATAACAAATTCAACAGTCCTGTACTAATTAAATCGCGTCTTTCGTAATGAGAATATAAAAGAAAATGAAAAAAATACTTATTGTTTTACGTCACTTGCATACATACATTCGTGATTTAAAAAAATGTTTAAGTAGTAATGAATTATTGTAACTTTTGATTCCTGAACATTTTACTTTGCATTAATATTTTGAAATTCATTAATACACTATACCTTGTGTTCATGTTACTTTTTGCTTCATGTGTTTAACGTCTTGAGGTGCAGAAGGTCGATTTCAAAATTTAACTTGAAGTAACCACAGACTTTTGATATTTTATTCAATTTAAATGAAATAAAATAAAGATAAAAATAGTACTGTGTTTGTAGTAAAAAGCGATTAAAGAGTTTATGTACGCCAAGTTCTTATATCGCGCAAGCACAATTTAATGTAATGTATATATACTCTAATGTTTTTTGCATTAAAGATTTTTTAAAAGTTAATTTATTATTTATTTAATTCAATCAAAAGTGCACTTTTCAATTTTCTATAAACATTAATTCACTTTATAATTTTTAACGCGAATCAATTCTTTTTTTTAATGTAATGCATAGTATTATTATATAATGTTATTAATATTAACAAAAAATAATCGTAAAGGATACAAAGTATTAATAATTATAAAAGAAAGCATCTAACATTTTTGCGAGTTAAAGCGATAACATTTATAATTGTTTTTCAATATTTTACAAAATATCGCATAAATTTGTATAATAAATTAATAATATTATACCTTATAGAATAAGAATAAATAAGAATAAGTCTGAAGAATCCAGGACTTAATTTTTTTGTAAAGTTATTCTTTAAAATCAATGAAAAGTTATTGCGGTCTTATGTTATTTTTTAATGATTAATAAGTGATAGCTTAAATTATTTTTGAGTTTTTTCATCAAATTGACGTTCCTATGCTCATTTAATCTCACACTCATCGCAAACAACAAATGCAACAGTCCTGTAATTTAATCGTGTCTTTAGACGCAAGGGTAATATAAAAAAAACGAAAAAATATCTACTGTTTTACGTCACTTGCGTTCAGACATTCACAATTTATCTTTAAACATACATTTGCGTTCATGTTACTTTTCATTTCGCATAAACGTAGCGACTTAGAATACAGTAACTTGACTTGAAAATTTAACTTGAAGCGGCTGAGGTCGCTGAGGAATTTTGTTATTCCAGATTATTCAATGCAAATAACGAAGTGAAATAAAGATGCAATGAAAAAAAAACTACCATGGCTATATAACTGTTATAAAACGCTCTCGCACCAGAGATGCGAAATCGGTACTACACGCCCGAAACAAATCGCAAAATAAAAAATTATACATTAGTATTGGAAACAATTCATTCGATTTATGTCCTTATTATAAGAAAAACGATGCGACAAAATAAAAAATTTAGTAACAATATTTGCCACTTTGACTTCGGCTTCATTGTGTTAATTGTTTCACGCGGGTCCTCTCATTGTACTGTGTGTAGAAAATTCAGGATCAGGAACGTATATGTCTCCTCCACTGTGCAGCTTCTTCACTATAACTACTACAACGCGTTGGTCTCGCTTAGCTAATTAATTCACAAGTTGCCCCACCCCCTTTTTCGGAAACTCAAAAAGAAATCGGCAAGTAATGCTACGTATAGGCATAACCAATTGTAAACACTAATTTCGATTTGTAACACTGGTAAGTACAATTTCACCATATTATGAAATATTTGGAATCATTCAACAATAGTTCGATTTTTGTCTTAGAAAAAATTTATTTATGCTAGAAACTTTACTATTGTTTTAATCTCGAATGCTAAATTTATAGGGGAGAGCGGGGCATAGCGGGCCGTTGGGCAATGTGAACCTTCGGGGCATAGTGGGCCACCCCATTAAAT